>JADRCC010107340.1:0-12347 GCA_019843855.1 Hylomyscus alleni
CTCCCTCCCTCCCTCCCTCCCTCCCTTCCTTCCTTCCTTCCTTCTTGGGTTTGTCATGTGGAGCCCCAGGGACCATCTATCCCTGCTTTCCCAGTGTTGGGATTACAAGCACTGGTCACCATATCTGGCTTTTAAACATATTTATATTATTTATGTGTGAGAGGGGTGGTGAATAGATACCATCTGTGTGAGTGTCTGAGGAGGCCAGAAGAGGGGGTCAGATTCCCTGAAGCTGGAGTTACAGGTAGTTGTGAGTTTGTGATTCACCTAATATGGGTGCTGAGACTTAACTCTGGTCCTCTGAAAGAACAACAGCAAATGCTCTTAATCACAGAACCATCTCCCCAGCCTCACAGCTGGCACAAACAAACAAACAACCACACACACACACACAAACAAAACAAAACAACCTGGGCTCTAGTCCTGTCTTCACACATACAAGGCAGGTATGAACTCTCTCCTCTGCTCACTATGAAGGTAAATAATGTTTTTAAACAGAGCTAGAATGGTAAAGTAAGTCAGTTTTCTGAGTATTGAGTGTGTTAGCTCATGTAGCAGGCTTCCGAGCTTTAGCTCAGGGGTTACTCCTTCACTTGTCTCTTGCTCTGCTGTGCCCCGGTTTTCCTGGGTTCTCTCTTCCCTGCTCTTCTTTCCCTTAGCCATTCCCTTCTTTTCAGCTTTCCCTCACCTTCTCTGTTCCAGATGTTTCCCTCTTTCCAATCTGGGCTGAGGATTTATTAGGAATGTTAGCAGAGTCAACCTAAATTAATGAGAGGTCTGACCAACAGATGATTTGAGGCGTGGGGTGGTTTACTGCTGCTATCAGAGAAACCAGGGTGCAGTAAAACAGAAGCCTTGCAAATGCTTCACAGATAGATATCATCTGCCTGCTGCAGGACGCATTGTGCACATGTGGCTGGTGGACCCTCCCTCTGATGCAGTGAGACGTTCTTACACTTCCCTGTCCAAGCAATGATTTCACATTAATCAATGCTTTCTCTATGTTGGATAACAACAGGCTTAGCAGGATGGCAGAAGGGGAAAACCACAAATAAATCTGGTATCTGTCCATCAATGGCCAGCAGCTCCACATTAACACGCCTCAGTCCCCATCTCCACAGAGTCAGCTCCTGAACAGGAACACATTAGGGACAAGGCAGGAGACACGTTCTCTAGGTCTGGTCAAAGCTAGCTTGTCCCTCTACAGGACCCCCAGGGAACAGAGACTGGATTTGATTCTATTTCAAGGTCTTTGAAGATGGAAGTGGGTTTTCTGAGTTCTGTCTTGGCCTTGGGCAGTCCTTGTGATCCTTCTAGCTCTGCTGCACTGATCACTCAAGGCTCAGCCATGTGCTCTGCTACAATTCTGTTCTTTCCGTGTTTTCTGTAGTTCTGTCAGGATTGGTAGCTGGCTGGGGGTGGGGGTATGGGCAGAGGAGAAGGGTTAGCGGAAGAAAGTAGGCGAGTAACCTCTCCTGAGGCCCCCTCCAGCCGGACACATTGCTGCCCTCAATGTACCTGTGTCTGCCAAAGGAGACAAAGGAGGAAGGGCTGAGAAAAGGGCTAAGAGCACTTCTGTGACTTTAGACCCATGACAGCAAACCTGAGACAGTAGCCTTATCAACTTCAGATTTCCCACTCCTCTCTGTCCTCTCTCTTTTTTCTTTTGAGAAGAACTTGTGATTACAAACCATAGCTATGACTTCCTAAACACCTTAGTTTCCTGCAAAGTCAAGGGAATTCTGGGAGGGGGAATGCACAGTCCTGGCTTCCCCGTCTCCCTGGGCCCAGGATTAGGGGGTTTTGATCCTCCTTCTTTGGCTCCTCCTTCTCTGTATCTCTTTCCCTTTGGGTTTTGTTCTCAATCTGCAACTAATCCCCTTAAAGTGATAGCTGATAGAAGGATTAGCCCAGAGCTCCCTAGGGGTGTTTACATTGTAGGAAGGGATTTTAAGGACGGTTGGTGGAATTTTAAGCCATTTGACTGGCAGGACAGTGTGGAGCTACTTTAAATGATACCACACAGGAGAAAGAGGAAATTAGCATTCACTGTGTGCATAGCAGTGTCCCAGGCACAGTGCCAAAAGCTTCATATAATGCCATTTCACTTGCTCAGAGAGCTGATAAGGAAGTTAAGGCCCAGGGAGGTCAATAATTGCTGCAACCGCACATCTAGGAAGTGGGGGAGTGGGGCTTTTGGACTCTGGTGTGTGATTCTGGAGCTTTCTGCCTGACCTATCCAGAGCTGCTGTAGCAGATGGGAAGTTTCTTTTGGGCTGCAGCACAGCCCTTACACCCCATGCCCAACCTCTCTGTTAGGTGACCTGAGTGAGGACCCCAGGTTCACTCTTCCCCATTTGCAGCTGAATGGTGCCCATCTGGAAGGCTGCCTGGGTCACCCAGAGTTTAAACACACATTTTGAGAGTCCAAAATGATAAAGCGCTCTGAAAAGCCACTGTGACTGGCTAAGGAGCCTCTTCCTTGACTGCCAGTGTGGACAGGAGTGACTCAGCAGTTCCACTTTCAGTCCTGTCTGCCTCAGACACCACTGTTTGCTCAGTCCCGAGATGATGGCGGTCTACCTAGCCTGGGCGGAGGAGGAAGTTTTATTTCTGGAGCAGTTACAGATAAGGGGTCTTCCATCCTCTACAAACAAAAGCCTGCACATAGATTCTCACATGTATGCCTATCTATGGGGTGACTCTAAGATGTTTCACTATTTCCCTCATTACCCCTTCCTTGTCCCCAGCTCTCTGGTTTTTAGTGTTTGGTTGCCAGTTGCAAACTCATAAATATACCTCACCCCTGTCATACCAAGTACATGAGGTTATGAAAACAGAGAACTAATGGGACATTTCTAGATAACTCAAAGTGAGTCATTATTCAAAGCCATTCTGCCAGTCTCATGCACAGTGTATGTAGGAGCCTATTAGATATGTTAGTCCTTAGTAAACCAGCTATTACTCTGTGACAATGGCCATCTTCTGACGGGGGCTGGGAGACATGGTAGCACTGGATGTCCAGCTCAAGAGAAATTAGATGCTCTTGTTTATTTTATTATTTTATTATTTTATTTTTTGGTTTTTCAAGACAGGGTTTCTCTGTATAGCCTTGGCTGTCCTGGAACTCACTCTGTAGACCAGGCTGGCTTCGAACTCAGAGATCCACCTGCCTCTGCCTCCCAAGTGCTGGGATTAAAGGCGTGTGCCACCACTGCCTGGCAGCCCTTGTTTATTTTTAATACCTGAAGAAGACTTGGAAAAACAACTTTCTCAATGGGGAAGGAAGTTAAATATTTAGCTGGCATAGAAGAAGTAGGAAGCTGGCATAATGCTGAGAGTGAAGCTCAGTGGGGAAGCCTGTGCTCACATGCATAAGGACATAAGTTCAATCCTCAGGACTACTAAATACACAAAAATGTCGGCCTATTGCTATCTATACTTATTTTTAATGCCTAGTTTCAAAGTAGTTTGGATTTTGTCTCCTTTTCACTTAACTACTATGGGAGACAGTCTCAGACTAATGTGGGTATAAAGGCCGTGGGCTGAGTAGAGTCAGAGTATGACTATGTGGGGGCTCCACTGAGACACATAAAGGCTGCTTTCCCAGGGATATGTGCCATACTGTCCACTGTAACTCACAGAAACCACTCTGTAGTAAAATAGAAGCATGGCACACGTACTCAAGAACTCAAGGGTAACTCAAGGGTAACTGAGGTACAGGGCGGAGGAATTCTCCCAAAGCTGGTAGTTGGCCCTTCTGCCCCAAGTTATCTGCAGTGGCGCACTGGGTCTGAGCTGTTGAACGAGCTGCTTTGCAATGGCCCTGAGTAAGTGTCTATCTGTCTGACCTACACAGAGTAAGTGCCCATATGCTCAGTTGTGTCTCTAGACACAGCATGGTACTTACCAGTGCATGCATGTCTGTGCTCCATCCAGTCCCCACCTGACCCCATGCACACGGATGTCAGAGGTTGGCATTAGGTGTCCACCTTACATTTTGAGAGAGGGTTTCCCCCTGACTGTGAGCTTGATGATTCAGCTTGTATGCTGACCAGCAGGCACAGGGATCTTCCTATCTCTGTTTCCAGCTACAGTAGGAAGCTTTTTCTGTGGGTGCTGGAGATCTGAACTCAGGTTCTCGTGCTTGCACAGAGAGTACTTCACCAACCAAACAACCCCCCAGCCTGCATTTATAACTTTCCTTTGTAACCATTTACATCTCTTATGACCTGGCATACAACAGCATCTGGTTAAGTGGAAACATATTCTTTTAGCCATTTGAAGTTTACCGTCTACCTTTGTGGGAAGCTTTGCAAATGATTGTGTTCAGGTGGTCATTATATGACAAATGTAAGAACTGTAACACTGGCATTCACCTTATCACCAGCCTGAGACCTTTCTCCAGCACTTTTCAAAGCCAAACAAAGGGTTTGGGAAGATGGCTGCTCAGTGGGTAAAATGATTGCTAGTTAGTTAAAATTATGCCTTAAGAGGGCATGGATATCAGTAACAATATATGAACATTCTTTTTTATTTTTCTTGGTTTTTTGAGACAGGGTTTCTCTGTGTATCCCTGGCTGTCCTGGAACTCACTCTGTAGACCAGGCTGGCCTCGAACTCAGAAATCCGCCTGCCTCTGCCTCCTAAGTGTTGGAATTAAAGGCGTGTGCCACCACTGTCTGGCTATATGAACATTCTTAATTATGATCTCTTGATAGCTTCTAAAGAACTCTAAGACCAAGGCAATTAAGATCTTTATCTCAATTACTCAAAAGGTAACAGAATTTTGAAGGAAGTCCATAGTGATGGCGATGATGATGATGATGATGGTGATGGTGGTGGTGGTGGTGATGATGATTGCAGTGCTGGGGATTGAACATGCCCAGTTATGCACATGCTCAATGTAGGTTCTGTCACCAAGCTACATCTCTGGCACCAGCCTGCCTATACTAATGGGTCTGAACTTTGGCTCTATCAATTAGTAGCTCTGTGACTATAGGCAAGTGACTTGATCTCTCTGAAATTCCATTTTTTCCACCTATAAACTGGGGTGTAGGCTGCGCAGAGCTTTAGCAAAGATAGATGAAAGACTAGGAATAGAGTACACATCAGAGAAGAGTGTGACTATGTGGGGGCTCCACTGAGGCACATAAAGGCTGCTGAGATACTCAACAAATAGGGGCTACTGCTGCCATTTCATTAATTATAAGCAGCTGTCAACTTATTCCAGGTGTTGTCTTTGATTCTGTTTTAAGTCTAATGAATCAACAAATATATCCTCTGGCCATGGTCCATGATGAAGTCCTGGGGCCCAAGCTTTTGACTTGACAGAACAAGGTCAAATTGACAAAGAATATCAAGTCTTCTTCGATGGGCAAATGTATACCTATGGGAGTATGACCTCCTTCAACCTACTCAACAGCCAGTCACTCAAAGAACAGTCATTCCGAGATGCTTAAACAAGGAACATTGCTGGTCTTCTAGAAAGAGCAGGGTACACTGTGTAGGTGGTTGGCAGAATCGGACTCTAGAGGGTAAATGAGGGCTTGATCACTTGCTATCTGTTGCTGCTGTAGGGATAGTTGCAGTTTCTCTGTCACTCAGACAGCAGTGGCAGTTTGCCTTGAAAAATACATTGTAAAATCCAGTGGATTTCCTCCTTCATATCTTAAAAGTTTAGGACAAATTAAAATAGATTCCAAGCTGTTCTGAGTTAACAAGGACTTTTTCCTGTTGGAGAGTTCCAGCTGGACCCTCTGAGGGTTTTCTTTACCACACAGCACATACTCAAGGGGGCAAAGTGTCCTGTGGAGTGTCCTGGAGTTTGCCAGATTTCCTGAGCTTCACACTTGGCATGGGCCATGGGGCAGAGCTTGAAAGCTCACTAGCAAGGCTGGCATGGGTCTGTGGCGCCACTTGCAAACATCTCCTTGCTGGATGTTTTATTACTCTTGACACCACCTTCCCCAACAGTAAGACTAGAAGGTGCAGCGGAAGCTATTATCTACTGGGATTACAAGGAAGTGCTCCCCTGGCTTCCAGGCCCAGGCCTTAAGGAAGGAAGGTGTCTGTGGGAGTGGGGGTTGCAGCTACCAGCTGCTGAGAGTGAACTGTGACCCTGTATCCAGGCAGCACAGGGACAGGGCTACCACAGCGACAGGACATTTGGCTTTTAGCCAGTCCTACTACTGTTCAGTAGGTATCAGATTTGTACAAATCTGAGTCTATGACCCTTACTTTTCTGCCTGTGAAGTGAGAATAAAGACATGGCTGCACTGCTGGGAGACAATGGGAGACCAGCTATGAACTGCTCTTAAGAAGTGCTAAGCTTTGGCTCTGAAGCACTGCTGCCCTTTTTATTCCATTTCTTGCTCCAGCTCAGAGGAGACAGAGACTTTGAGAACTAGGTCATCTCTCTCAGCAAGCTGGCTGCAAGAGCTGAGTTCACGAGGAGTTGCTAAACAAAGTTCAAATCTAAGAACCAGATCAACAGGGTCAGCAGTGTTTAGTGAGTAGCAACACCTATTTACCCAGCAAATCCCCAGTTGGGTCAGATTGATGCTTCTATCTACAGTCTTCGTCTTTGATCTCTCTAAGCCCCCTCTCCTCAGCTCTGATCCCAGATCTTACACAAGAGCTCACCATTTCCCTAGCCTGAGCTCCTAAGTGCTTTCACCAGAGCAAAAGCTCCAACATGACTCTAGAACAGCTCAGAATGGATCAGTTGGTTGTTGGCCAATGTACTTCTTTTCAAAATCATTGAAACAATTGACAGACTTCTGAAGGGCTGAAGAGATAATCAGTCATTCTTGTTAAGACTGGATAGGGGCAGAACTCTGTTTTCTGAATTAAACCTTTTGTTTACATGATGTTTTCTCTTTCTGGAATTTTAGAATAAGGAAAAACAACCAAGCAAAGGTTAGTCTGGAAACTGTCTTGAGATAATGATCTCACATCTATGGATGATGAGAACTTACTGGAAGCCAGTCCTTGGGCTGGGAATGTATGTTGGACAGCTTTTACCTGGCCTGCACACAACCAGCCTCTCTGAGGAAAGAGGAGAATCGCATTCCTGTGAACTAGACAAATGTGGGCCAGTTTTACTCTTGTCTGTTACCTGGATTTAGACTTCACCTAAAAATATCAACTTTGGTCAGGGAAGGACTTTCCTTTTGTGAGGTAGAAACATGTCAGTGGTAAATCCTCTGACTTGAGGAATTCTAGATTTATTCATAGGGGTTAAAAGATCTTAACCCCTTAAGATGATCTGGCAGGCTGCACCCTTGGGAATATCTTTCATTGTTGTGTGGGTCAGATGAGATCAGCATCCTGGTTTTTTAAAGACTATCCTGTGAAGGGCCAAAGGAATCATTTATACAGAGTCCTTGTTACTGGTGCCATTTTAGCTCTTATACACTAATATGAGTTAGTAAGTAAAGCATCAAATCCAAGGATAGAATTCACAGTGTGGTCTCTTGACCAACTAGTGAATGGTGCATGCATGTATATTTGTGTGTATACATGCATACGTGTGTACATGTACATGTATATCCATGTTTGTGTGTGTACTTTATTTCTCTGGTGCTTAGAATCTTTGCATGTATCAAACAAGCACTCTTACACGGAGTTACTGCCCCCAGCCCATCATGGCTGTTTCTTGTTTAGACCTTTCCTATTTATATGGTGAGTAAGAGCTTTGAATGGTTTTTTCCCAAATGCTTCCCTTAGTATAAGTGGATATAAATGACTGCAAACTTTATGGAAAGCAATTTGCTTAAGTAACAAAAAAAAATATGCATAGCTATGAATTCCATTCCCAGAAATTTATAACCACAAAATCACCTGAGATTTAGATAGAAATTTATATAGAAGAATATCCAATAATCAAATTTTAGAACACTTTTCAAAGAAAGATATGTTGGCACAACCATATAATCTCAGCACTGAGGCACATGAGGCCCAAGGATCAGGAGTTTGAGGCCACCTTCAGCAATATAGTGAGTTCAGAGTAACTGAACTGAGGCCTGAACCCCTGAGACCCTGTTTCAAAGAACTTAAACAATGAAATAAAATAAATAAAAACTAAAACAAGAGGATATAATTTCTGCAACCTTCTATGTTTTCACTATCATTCAAAATAATAGTGTAAATATACAGGGAGATGATCTGGTCTGTGAGAGGTCCTTCATAGAGTATTTTATGGTTATTAATGGTGCTTCTGAGGCTGGGAGTACAACTCAGTGGGAGACGTGTCTGAGGCCTTGAGTTTAATCCTGAGCACCAAAACTTCCTAAAGCCCAACTGTTCAACTCCAAAAAAGTGTTGCTTCAGAGTCTGAGGGTATGCCTGGGCAATGGACGCTTGCCTGTCAGTGCTAGGTGCTTGCCTGGCTCTCAGTTCCATTCCCAATGCATAAAGACAGCACAAAATGAAGGTGAGTTATCACTTGATAGTAATCTTGCACTATCTGTTTGCTCCCCAAGTCATGTGAAGCAGCTGCTTTGCTTTGCACAGAATAGAAACTTGGAAGCAAACCAACAATCCTTGTGCATCTTTCTTTAGACAGGTTTCTCTTACTGCGTAGCCTGGAACTTGCTACATCAGGCAAGCCTTGAATTCATAGAAATCTGCCTGTGCTGGGAGTAAAGCTGTGTACCATGATGCCTGGCTCCCCGGCTGCATCTTACACTGCTCACATCACTGTGGGTAAGGGCACTCATCTTCCACTGCTTTGGTTTCCTCGCTTAAAAAAATAGCACTCACCTCATTGAGTTGTTGTGAGGCTTTAATGTGTAGGAAGTGCTTAGAATCCTGCCTGGCATTACAGCAACCTCCTTAGTGTTGGTTTTTAGTGACCTTCATAATTACCATGCACCTCACTTGAAAGCATCTGCTCTCAATTGGACAAAACTAACCACCAGATCACATTCTTTATCCAGAGCAATAATACACCTGATGCCCTCAGAGTCCCCTTCCCCACAGGTAAGTTTTCACAAATAGGTTGATTCACAGTTGACAGAGAAAGTACACCTAAAGTCAACTACAATATGAGAACTCATCATTTAAAAAAGCAAAAATTTTTTTTGTTTGTTTTAAGACTAAATAGCTCATTCTGGCCACTAATTCCAAGATCCTCCTCAGTGCTTGGATTCTAGGCGTGAACCATCATATCTGGCTCAAAGTTACTTTTGTAGATAGAGATGAAAACAGAAAGTTCTACTTGGAAACAAGAGAGAGAACATTGAAAGTAACATTTGGTATAAAGTGTGTCTTTTGGAGTTGATTAGTTAGATCAGATATTTGTAAGACCCAAATTTCAACATACTGCCAAGTAGCTCAATTTCTTTCTTTGTGGTGTGCTCTTGGGTTCACACTGTATTCATAATCACAGCCAAATGCCTTACAAAGGCATAAAAGGGAAGCCACTGGGAGAACCGCAGGAGAGAGAAGGTGGAGTTTAGCAAATACACATTCCCTGATTCCTGATGCAGAGAAAGTGGGGCGGGAGTGTTAACTGGATCAAGATCTCACAGTGCTGCCTGCTGTATACCACAGAAGCACTATCAAAGTTAAGTTACATGTGTCATTACTAAAATGAACTGAAGACCAGATTGGCCTTTTGGGAAGAAAGGGGGCAAGACAAGGAAAAAGAACATGAAAGAAGTAGAGGGCATTTGTCTTTCATGATTGGATTTAGCTGGAGAAAAGCAGTGTGATGAATAAACTCAAGAGCCTGGGATCCCCACATCCTTCACTCTGCAAGCCTATGGTTCTCAGCGTGGGGAGTGACATGCTTATGGCACCATGCCATTGGCGTGTTCTTCACAACACACATAGCCAGTAAAAAGGACACAACCCCACCAACAATTCCACCACAAGCCCACCTTCTTTGACAAAAATCAAAAGATGACTCTTACCTCCACTGAGAATAATGACAGCTATAAATATGGCCAAGTCACTGTCATCTAATTCCAGTGCATTGAACTTCACAGCAAACTCAAACTTGGGCTCCATAAAGTCACCAAAGGGCTTCCGCAGGCTTTTGAGGAACTCCCTGGTCATGAATCCTTGGCCCTCTGATATGAGGACTCCATCTTTATTCATCAGGGAGGCCAGCATCGTGTAGATGATCTCATGGACACCATACTTGAGGAGAGTCACTTGGTCATTCAAGTCAAGGTTAATGAAACCGGGGATATTTTTGGCATACTCTGTGATCTCTTGCACGGCTTCCACAGATCGAAACTGGCATCCTTGAAAAATTCGGATGGCCACCTCTTTGCTCTGCTCCTGCAGGGGGGTGATATTTTTGAACTTGATTTTATCTTCTCCCATCATTAAGGAATTCATGTCGTAGATGACAAATGGCTGCAAATGAAAAAGGGAAAGTGGTTGAGTTCCTTGTTCTGTGAGAGCACCACCCTAGTTCTCAAGACGATTTTGTATATGTGTTTGTTTTGCTGAGTAAAATTGTAAAAGATGAAGGCCCTTAAACAGGAGAAAGGCTCTTCCCAGTCACCATTGATCTGCTTGTGCAAATATTTTGTCAACTTGGCTCTTTCTTCCTTCAACTTGTACTACTACTATGTTAGTAGTAGTAACTACTGACTAAGTTGAGACTAAGTAGAGACTGACTAAATTGACAAAAAGTCTGTTGTCTTTCTGGAATTTCAAGAAGACATATGTTTAGCCTTTCTTTTTTTTTTTAAAAAAAAAACAACAACCAGAAAACAAAAAAATAATTAAAACAGCTTATAATTGAAAAGACCCACTTGAACATAAACTAATCTTGCAGATTTAGATTAAATTTACTCAGACCACAAAGGAAACACAGTGAACATATAAAATCTATTTCACTATAAAAAACATCACCCGAAGCAGATTAAAAATATTGAGCCACGAGAATGTCTACTTTTTCTGTGCTCTGGAAGCCATCTGTTTCAGAAAACTCAGCTGTAGCAGGCCTGTGGGTAAACTACTGCAAAGAATAGTAAAATAAGAATGGTTTTGAGCTTTTACTTTTTGTAGTTTTGAAGACCGAACCACAAAGCCTCTTGAGTGCTAAGCAAATGCTTGATCACGGAGCTGCAGCCCCAGGTCTGAACTTACATTTTAATATAGGTGTTCTTAGGGATCAGCTAATAAATAAAACAAAGGGATCAGCTAGTCAGGTTTATAAACAGGCTGCTTTGAAAAGTAATTCATATTTGCCATGATACTCTACTCCCTATTTTTTTTTTTTTTTTTAAAGAACTAGCCAAAGGCTTGTGATCATTGTGAAACTCTCAAGGCTGATGAACTAGAAGGAACATTCTGCACTTATTACATGTACTGAGCCTAGAAAGAGATAACCTTAGTCTTATTAAATAATTTATATAGCTGAGCATTGGAATAAAAACAGACTGTCTGGGTTCTGGTTTTTGGTCTGTGGTTAACTTTGCGCCTTCCCCAAAAGATTTATTTATTTTCTCTTATGTGTATGGGTGTTGACCTGTATGCATATAAGTGTGTCATATATGTATCTAGTGCTTATACAGGTCAGTGTGTCAGATCCCCAGAAACTAGGGTTATAGATGGTTGTGAGCCTTGTCAGCTGCTGAGTGAGGGCTAGTTAACTATATGACTTAGGGTAAGTCATTACCCTTCTAAATTCTCAAGTTTTTTTGCTTGTTTGTTTATTTTGTTTTTGTTTTTTTTTAATTATTTATTTATTATATGTAAGTACACACTGTTGCTGTCTTCAGACACACCAGAAGAGGGCGTCAAATCTCATTACAGATGGTTGTGAGCCACCATGTGATTGCTGGGATTTGAACTCAGGACCTTCAGAAGAGCAGTCAGTGCTCTTACCCGCTGAGCCATCTCACCAGCCCCTTGTTTTTTTTGTTTTTTTGTTTTTTTTTAAAGTTTATTCATTTATTATATGTAAGTACACTGTAGCTGTCTTCAAGACATTCCAGACTAGGGAGTCAGATCTTGTTATGGATGGTTGTGAGCCACCATGTGGTTGCTGGGATTTGAACTCAGGACCTTCAGAAGAGCAGTCAGTGCTCTTAACTGCTGAGCCATCTCTCCAGCCCCTTTGTTTTTGTTTTGAGACAGGGTTTCTCTGTGTAACCCTGGCTGTCCTGGAATTCATTCTGTAGACCAGGCTGCCCTCAAACTCAGAGATCCACCTACCTCTGCCTCCTGAATGCTGGGATTAAAAGCATGCACCACCATTGTTGGGAAGTTGACAAAATTGGAGGTTTCCATTTCTTTTCTAGAGGAGATTCTAGTTGTATTTCTAGTGTATATTCTCTCTCTCTCTCTCTCTCTCTCTCTCTCTCTCTCTCTCTCTCTCT
>JADRCC010107366.1:0-12072 GCA_019843855.1 Hylomyscus alleni
CCTTTCTTCCTTGCCTCTTAAGTACTAGGATTACAACCAGACTAAAAGCCATATACTTGATATTTCAACAGTCAATCTTGACACCTGATAGTTTTGTAATCTTCTTTGAGTGATCTGAGCTTCTAACATATGTATAAAATGAAAAGTGGTGAAAAGGTGACTACTACTGGTAAATAACAAATATTACACAATTCTCATTTAAAACATTTGTTACTGCCTTACTGTTTATGATTACAAATGCATGTACTTAGTTTTAAAAGAAATTTTAATTTCATTGTGTTTTATTGTTTGAGTATAAAATGTCCCCTACAGAATATTTGAACACTTGGTCCCAACCTGGTAGTGTTTTATGGGAAGTTGTAGATTCTTTAGAAAGAAGAAATTACCAGGGTGCAAATGCTATTGTGGACTTTGATAGCGGTTAAAACTTGACCTAATTCTTGCTAAATCTCTGTTTCCTTTGTGAAACCAGTTGATTAAGAAGGATCTTTTTTTTTTTTTTTTTTTTTTGCATAGAATCAGAAGACTCAAGAAACTGACAATGACACCTTCAAATATTTGTGTCATGTGTAATTTCAAAAATGTTCCTATTTCCTCCTGGCTTCTTTATTATGTTTCATAAACCATCTGTTCCTTTTTTGACTTACTGCTGATGATAGTTGTGTGGAGATAACTGAAAACCAGTATTTTACCCTTGTATGATTATTTTATTTACACTTAAGTTGTTGATTTCCTATTCTTTCCAGGAAAGTATACAAGATTCCCTGAGTCCAAACATGTTTTATATCAGCCTTGTAATATTTAATATTGTGTCATTTAGGCCCTGACACACATAAAAATATATTATGATATGATTAATACTTCAATGTATTTAGTGGTGAAATACAAAGTTACAATGTAGTTTAAAAGTTGGTGACTATGGTTATACAAAAGTACCCCATGTTTAAAAATTTGACATTTTAAAAACCATCATCCAAGTCCAATAAGCCAGGTCAATATATAAAATGCTTAACAGCTTGATTTTGATCCCTAAAACCCACATGTTGCATGGAAAAAATAAACTACCAACTCATGCAAGCTATTGTCTGACCTTCACACTCTGACACTTATAGATATACATAGGTATTTACATATGGATGTGCGCGCACGCGCACGCGCGCACACACACACACACACACACATAGATATACACCTAAAAATAAGTGTAATAAAATAATAACCTTGACATCTGATTAATAGTATAATAATTTATTCTATTAAAAAAGTTAAAATAGAAAAAGAGAAAATAAAATAGATACTGCTAAACAATGCTAAAAAGGAAGATTAAAGAAATTTCATATCTGTCCATGCAGAAAAATAATACTCAAATGGAAATCTGCATTTGCTCAAATTTTCTCTTTGTCTCATTCTGTATATCTTTAACCTTAAGTAGATAATACTTTAACACCAAATTCTAAATTTGAAAATCCTGCAGTTCACTCTTCATATCCTCACCTTTTGTCTGTTTCTTTTACCTACCATCCAAAGGTGCCTTTTGGTAACAAACTGCATGACTAAAAATTTTCACATAGTTTAGTTTTCGTCTCCCTGTAAGTTAATCAAGTGACCAACTAATAGATGCTAAAGTTGCTCCAGTGTTCCTGATTTCCTCATTGATTCTAAGATGACTTAAAGCTTTAATTACTTCCTAATATCCATGAATATGGTCAATGAAAATTCTCAAATAAAACTTGTATCACCCCCTACTTGATTGGGGCTTTATGTTATTTTGCGAGTATTATTGTTGCTGTTTTGGTGTGTGTGTGTGTGTGTGTGTGTGTGTGTGTGTGTGTGTGTGTGTGTAATGATAGGAATTTGCCACAGCATGCATGTGGAAGTCAATGGACAAGTATAAATGCTAGTCTTCACTATCCTTATTGTTAAAGTCAGCTCTCTGTTTTTATTGTTTACCATTGGTATGGCAGGATAGCTGACCTCTAAATTCCTGTGTAATCTCCTGTCTCTACAGTCCATCATAACTTTTATCTCTTTATAGGGATACTGAGCCTACAGACATGTGCTGTCTTTACATAGGTTTGGAGGATTTTAAGTACTTGCTTACACTTGTGAAATAAGCAATTTACTGAGCCATCTCTGTAGGTCCATTTTATGGATTTTGATGTCTATTATCTCCCAAGAAGAGTCATTTTGAAGTGATCTCATGTCATACAAGTTGGATAAAGCCTTGAGACACAGACTTTCAGAATTTTTTATTTGTTTCCTTTTATCCACATCTTGAACTCTCTTGCCTTAGGGTAGAGCTCTCATTGGAAGAATATGATTTCTCATTGATGTTAATAGCTGGGACATAAATGTCAGATGCCTGCTAGAAGTGTAAAACATTAATATAAATCAGAATAAAAGACTATCAACAAATCAGACAAGTAAAATATATATGGTTCAAAATCTATAATTATTCCTACCATTGCTAGACTGTGGTTCTGGATACTTATATATTTATTTTATAAAATATTTCAGTCTTCTATATAATATTTTCTTTAATTAGAATAATGATAAAATAATTAGAGCAGAGGAAAGAAATTCATCCCTTTACCAGAGTGAAATACTTTTTAATTTTCAATCTTAATTGTATTATCTGTATTATTTTTTTTCTCAAGGGAATATCACTAGATATGCAAGATAAGAAATTCTTACCATAGATTTTAATTAGATTTCAAACAAGCAGGACTTCTAGACTCACAGCTACATAAATTTATAAAGATTCTGGATTTTGTTTAATTCAATATATTTTTAAAAAACTATTATATAATGCAAATTATATTTAGGGATATTTCAAAACAGTGGATTAATTAACTATAGAGAATCTATACCTGCGTTTATACTGAATTTTATTGAGTTTATAAATTTTTAACCTTTAATATGAGTACAGACACAGTTTAATTCCTTATTTCAGGAACTACCACTTCCTAACTCAGTATTTTATAGTATTCTGTATTAAGTCGTTTATAAACAGAAATGGTTATTACTTAAATTGGAGTTTAAAAGTCAATAGTACATAAACAATTACATATAAATTAAGAAAAATCCTCTGAGATGAAAAACACTTTATAATTTACAATTTTTATTTTACACAGTTAATACTTCCACTGGTAAAATGCTAATTCCATTTAGTTCTTTTAAGTAACATATAACAACATAATTTTACTCATTTATTCATTCAGACTTGAACTAGTCTCTAGACTGCCACCAAAATGTCAATTAGACATGCAAATTGCCATCAGTGTTATCAATGGGATGTGTAAATGTCTAAACCCACTACCTTATGTTGCTAGAAATTACTGCTTCAAAGTTTTCCTTTGAAACTTTTTCATTCGTAGTTCATTGATTGAATTTGAAGACTTCTTTTCAAACTAACCGTTTTTTTTTTAAATTATCTTCTTTTTTCACTAAGCAAATTTAGGTATGTGATTGGCTTTTAATGGTCAGAAATCATTCACTGTTTACATATAGTCCATGGTCAAATAAGGTGACTGATGAAATATGTTCATTTGTAGTTTGAATTTATCTTAATAGAGGCCATAAGGGGGGATGTCTAGATTTGTTTTGACATTACTGGTTTGTATGCACACCCAATTATTAAAGAGCAGTAATTTTGATTTTCAGATAAGATAGGGTAGGAAAATACTTCTAAGAAGTTGACCTTTAGATTCTATTTCCAATGGTATGTTAATATATAGTATTAGTAATTTTCTGGTGAAAAAATTATCTGTGTTCTTTATCAAATTATCAACCAAGTAAAAGATAAAATAATATCAAGAAGATGAGAAAATTATTTCCATTTTCTAAATCATGGTAAGTGTAGAAAAATGACTATATTCATTCTCAAATCAGATTGCTAGAGATACAGAAAATATCCAGATAGCTCGTAAAAATTTAATATCGTGAGTATATTTCTTGCTCACAAAAATTGAAAAGTCAAAAAATGAAAACCTTGAGGAGTTTTAGTTAAGCCAAGTATCATTTAAATACACTTGTATTGCACTAGACCATTTGAAATAGGTCCATAATTTCTTCTGAAGATCCTAAGGTAGGAGGATTGAAAGTTCGAGGGCAACCTGGCCTATAGAATGAGTTTAATGCCAACATCAGTAAACTAAATATAGCTTAGTATAAGAATAGACCAGTTCTTGGGAGTCTATTGTTAGTGTTTCTATCACTATCCTTTGTCTTAAAATAAGTGATACATGCTTCAGAATAATAACTTCAAATTCTGACCATGCGATTTCATTCATTTTGCTGTTTTGCTTTAACTTATATTTAAAAGATGCTTTGAGTTCATTACACAGTGTCAGGTTTCATGTAGACAATTGATTTCATGTATACAATGTACTTTCCCTGTATTCACAGTATTCACAAACCTTCTCTTCCTAACATTAGCAAAGCTCTAGATTTTCATCTTTATCTATTCCCATATAAAAATAACATATAATTATATGTAACTAACACAAATTCTATGGTAGACAAATTAAAGAAAATATGGCCCTTTTGTTTTCTATCTGACATCCTTCTCTAATTCCATGTATCATCCATTCTGAAATTATTCTTCTAATGCTCCCTTAGCTCTAATATGCCAAAAGACAAAAATATCTATAGACTTAGACAAAGGTGTGATAATTCAGACTTGTAATCTCAGAATTTAGAAACATTTAGGAAGAGTTGTTGCAAGTTCCAGGACAGCCTAGGGTATAGAATGAATTAATGTCTCAAAACATAATAGTACTAGAAATATATTTTAAA
The DNA here is from genome assembly GCA_019843855.1 of Hylomyscus alleni. NCBI lineage: Eukaryota > Metazoa > Chordata > Mammalia > Rodentia > Muridae > Hylomyscus > Hylomyscus alleni. The sequence goes on from JADRCC010107366.1 coordinate 4,798, forward strand.
GAAGAAAGACACCTTGCCATTGTGAAAAAGGCAGTCTATTTCAGTTTGTCATATGATAACACTTTGTCATCAATATTGAGGGATGCTACAACTGAAGGATCAACATCATAAAATAATTATATAAAATAATTTCTGAAGCCTTATGCCTATTATGGCCTAATAATTCACAGTAATTCATGTCACAAATAATCATATTTGGGCTCATTTTTATCAGCTGGCATTCTTTTTATGTTTACATCAAATCATAGAATAATTTGATGATATGTGTCAATATATGCAGTTATTCTGTCACTAAGAAATGGTTTTGATATAGTATTTTCTCAAAAGTATTTGGTTAAATCATGCTTTCTATTTCACATGTTTTCTATTTCCTATAATGCCGTTTGAAAGTTTAATGCAGAAAAAAAAACACTGCATGAAACACTGATACAGGGTGAAATGGTTGCTTAATTGAAAGTGCAGATAGGCTACAATACTGTTACTTCCACCATATAATTATGGGTTTATTATATGCTAAAATTAAAACAATTATAGTTTTGCTAATCTTATAATAAGTTATCATATTAAGATTGCTGAGAAAATTCTTTTTATTATTTGATTGTTCAGTTAGAATTTTGTGGCAGAGTTTTGAAGGTCAGGAATATTTCAGATGAGTTACTTTCCTTTCATTACCAAGAAATGTTCAGTAATGAATTGTGCTTTCATTTTAATAACAAATTAAGTCAGTTTTTATAAAGATACTGTATCTACATTTAAATTAAAGAAATGCTGATATTTTCTTAATACATGAGTTCCATTAAAGTCGTCTTCTAATGGTTTATCATGCTTAATTGTTGAGATGCACTGTACTATGTGTATATTAATTGAATAAAAACTATGCTTGCAATCTTAATGATGTTTACGGAATTTTTACTTCAGCATAATTTTAAGGTACGCAGTATGTACCTTCTTCAAAACAGTTCTCTTGAAAAGCTACCATTTAGCTGTATTTCAAGTAATCAAGTAAGGCTTTTATAACTCCCCAGAGGATTAAGTCAATAAAACTATCTAAAATGGCCAGCAAGGACAGTTTCCAGATGGAAATTCTACCAGCCACCAAATCCTCCAGAGGAGAAAATCAATGGTAACAAGGAATCAGGTCTCACTCTGGGGACTTGTACCATCATTGCACTTGAACATTTAGACAGCATCATTTGTTGTGTATTTCTTTATTCAATTTTATGGAAAGAGTTGCTCAACTTCCTATTTACAATCATTTTAAAATCATGAAATGGATACTAGATTTTCAAAGAAACTTCCTAATTACACTTATCAACACAAATCTGATTACACATAAGAAACATTTCTTTTTAGAATATTTTTCTCATGTGCTCAAAAGTTTAATGTCAGAAAATTATTAGTTTTTCTGATTTTTAGTGAAATCAACAAAACATTAAATGATAATAGAAATGGCACTATAGGATATATGTATAGTAAATATAAATCACTATTGAGCATTTGGGTCAATTTAAATATTTTTGTCTATATTATATTTTATACTTACATATTTAGACAGCAAAACTTTTATGTTATTTTCATTTTTCTTCATAAATCTTTTATGGTTTTCAAATTTTTAATTAATTACTATTTATTAAGTGCTATGTCAATAAGATTGTTTTGTTTTATATTATTTAGTGTGTATGTTTCTATGTGTTTATGTGCATAATTCATTTCTTTCTTCTAAACTGCCTCCCATTCCCATTTAATCCTTAAGCCCCTAGTTTTTCCACTCCCTTTTATATTACAGCCATTCTACTTTGCTTCCAAGTACTTGTATATATATGTATATATACTTGTATACTTGTATATATATGTATATATATATGTATATGGATACATACAAGCATATATATTTACTTTCACTAGACATCCTAATTGCTGCTCCTTTTCTCAGTCCCCCACTGACACAGTCCTTCCCCCATTCACTTCTCCTTTGAGAGGGTGGAGGCCTCTGTTAATTATTCCCCAACCCTGGCAAAAATGTCTTTTTTGGAGGTAGATATATTTTCTCCCATTAAACCAGACAAAGAAGTTCAATTGTGGGAATGCATCCCGCTGATAGGCAGCAACGTTAAGGATAGTCCTCACTCCAGGATGTCGGGACCCACATGAAAACAGCGGCTCACCTGCTGCACTTTTTCTTTCTTTCTTTTTTTTTTTATTGGATATTTTCTTTATTTGCAATATCTCCTTTCCGAGGTGCCCCTCCAAATAAATAAATAAATAAATAAATCCAAAAGCTAAAACAAACCCCTGTTCTCTCCCTTTTCCCCCTGCTCACCACCCCACCCCTTCCTGATTACTGGCCCTGTCATTCCTCTACACTGGGGCATAGAACCTTCACAGGGCCAAAGGCCTCTTCTCCCATTGATGAGCGACTTGGCCAGCCTCTGCTACATATGCAGCTAAATAAACCCTTTCTTCCTCAACTTGCTTCTTGTTCATGATGTTTGTGCAAGAATAGAAACCCTGACTAAGACAGTGTCTTTTTTACAATTTTATGAGGTCCCATTTGTCAATTCTTGATCTTAGAGCATAAGTTATTGCTGTTCTGTTCAGGAAAATTTCCCCTGTGCCTATCTGTTCAAGGTTCTTCCCCACTTTCTTTTCTCTTAGTTTCAGTATATCTGGTTTTATGTGGAGGTCCTTGATCCACTTGGATTTGAGCTTTGTACAAGGAGATAGGAATGAACCGATTTGCATTCTTCTACATGCTAACTGCCAGCTGAGCCAGCACCATTTGCTGAAAATGCTGGCTTTTTCTCAATGGATGTTTTTAGCTCCTTTGTCAAAGATTTGTCAAGTGGCTTTAGGTTTGTGAGTTCATTTCTGGGTCTTCAATTCTATTCTATTGATCTACCTGCCTGTCACTGTACCAATACCATGCAGTTTTTATCACAATTGCTCTATAGTACAGCTTAAGGTCTAGGATGGTGATTCCTCCAGAGGTTCCTTTATTGCTGAGAATAGTTTTGGCTCTCCTGGGTTTTTTGTTATTACCAGATGAATTTGCAAATTGCTCTTTCTAACTCTGTGAAGAATTGAGTTGGAATTTTGATGGGGATTGCATTGAATCTGTAGATTGCTTTCAGCAAGATGGCCAGTTTTACTATATTAATCCTGCCAATCCATGGGCATGGGAGATCTTTCCAGCTTCTGAGATCTTCTTCAATTTCCTTCTTCAGAAATTTGAAGTTCTTGTCATACAGATCTTTCACTTGCTTAATTAGAGTCACATCAAGGTATTTTAATTATTTGTGACTATTGTGAAGGGTATTGTTTCCCTAATTTCTTTCTCTGCCTGTTTATCCTCTTGTGTAGAGGAAAGCCACTGATTTGCTTGAGTTAATTTTATATCCAGCTACTTTGCTGAAGTTGTTTATCAAGTTTAGGAGCTCTCTGGTGGAATTTTTGGGGTCACTTAAGTATACTATCATATCATCAACAAATAGCTATAATTTGACTTCTTCTTTTCCAATTCGTATCCCTTTGATCTCCTTTTGTTGTCTAATTTCTTTGGCTAGGACTTCAAGTACAATATTGAATAGGTAGGGAGAGAGTGGGTCTTCTGCATTTTTTAAAGTGGGCTTTGATGTAGTACATTTCTACATCAGTTTTCAAACGTTTCTTTTTGTTAGCTTTTCTTTTCCTCTACTTTCTTCAATATTCCTATAACCAGACATGTTTAAACCTTTCTGCCCCAAGTATTTTGCCTCCCTACTTTCATCAATCTATTTTTATATTGCTGTGTTTTTATTTGAAATGTAACATTGAAAATATACCCTTCACTATCTCGCTTCATTTGATTAAGAAACAAAAAGAAGAAAAAAATTAAAATGTATCTAAATGGTCCCCTTCAGGGATCATGACACCTGAAGGAAAGGACTCCTTGAGCTATTTCACTGTTTATGAGTTGCAAGGCTGATGTGTAGGGACCTTTGGCAGGGTGCAGAATCAGAGAAAGAAATAGCTGCCTGAATGAGCTACTCCACAGGTGTGGCTTGTCAAACCTTCTCTACAATCTTCTCAACAAAAAGATAAAGTAGAAGGGGCAGTGTAAGTACAGGAATTCAAACTATGTACCACTTCCAGAGACCTACACTACTGAGAAGAGCCTGCAGCAGCCAGAGGTGGACAGTGTGATAAAATGATCAAAATTATTTAAGGTAAATGGTGATGATGTCCCACAGAATTCTAAGAAAGCCAGGCTTCTACCAGAAGTGTAGGCGGCAGTGAAACTAAACAATGACAAGGATGCACCAATTGGCATCCAAAGCATGTCTAGAAAAGCCAGGAGAGGCAGACAAATAGAGAAAGAGTGGCAAGAAGGTCTGGTCTGCAGACCTTGCTGAGATGTCTTATGAGTAGAATGTTTAATATTGTACATTATTATGATATGACACCTTCATGAATGTGTATCTGTCAATTGAACTAACAAGTCTCACCTCAATACTTTTCATAAGAATTCTCCTCTTTTCTTTAAAACCTGCAAGTATTTGAAAGTATAACACTAATCTGGGATTGTGGGACTGACAATACTTGGAAATACTCTTGCTATCACAGAATTGGTGACAGGATTTACAAGTTTTGTTACATGGGCATGCCAATGTTCTATGAACCTTATGTTCATAGAACATAAGGTTCTTTGTATATATATATGTATATATGGATATACATACATATATACATATTTTATTATATACATATGCATATTAAGCATATTGTAATTTGTTATGAACTTGCATGTGTTTTCCCTTAGTGGTATATAGATGATCAAGGGAAGAAAAGTCTCTATTTAGCATTCAATCATTGTAAAAAGAATTAGCAGTTAAGTAGAATTACTGTTGTGCCTGGAGCTCCTGGCTATAAAATCTAACTCTGCTTTTGAATGCTCATGCATATTAAGAGAAAAGAAACATATATCAATATACTTACAGTCTTTACCAATACTGGAGGCCAAGTTCTCATTTCTTATCTAATTTGCTGATTAGTGTTTTGAGACACTTGCTTGGAATGAGACCTTCTTTTTCAATATTTATAGTGAAAGAAAATGAATGTGTTTTTCTTTTCTAAAATGACTATTGGAAGAAATAGGCCTTAATTTTTTAAATTTATTTATTTTTTCTTTTTAATGAACAAACAAAAACAACAAGAACAAACCCCCATTGCCTCCCCCCTCCCCATGCCTGCTACCCCACCCTCTCCCACTTATCAGCCCTGTCATTCCCCTACACTGGGGCACAGAACCTTCACAGGGCCAAGGGTCTCTCCTCCCATTGATGATAGACCTTAATTTAAAAGTGAAAAACTTTTCCTAAAAATTAATTGAAGAGGTTTGCAACCCCATAGGAAAAACAACAATACCAACCAGCCAGACACCCCCAGAGCTCCCATGGAATAAACAACCAAATATATGTGGAGGAACTCATGGCTCCAGCTACATATGTAGCAGAGGATGTTCTTATGTGGCATCAAAGGGAGGAGAGGCCCTTGGTCCTGTGAAGGCTCAATGCCCCAGTGTAGAGGAATGCTAGACCATTGAAGTGGGGATGGTTGGGATGGGGTGTTTATGGAGAGGAAACCAGGCAGGGGGACAACAACAGTTGAAATGTAAATTTAATAATAATAATAATAATAATAATAATAGCAATAATAATAATAATAATAATAATAATAATAATAATAAAAGATACCCTGGACCTAAAGCTACAGGTGTTTATGTGCTGACTAATGTGAATCCTTAGAACCAAACTGAGGTCCTCTACCAGAGCAATATGTGCTCTTAATATCTGAACCATCTCTAGAGCTCCAGTTCATTCAAATTCATTACTGAGCACTGTTTTTTGACATGCATTCAGCAAAGTTAATTTATCACTACCCTAGTGGGAGAATATCTGAAGTTTTCATAGTTGTCAGATACTATGTTGGAAGATCTGTGACTAGGTTTTATGTGGTCATAAGGTATCATTCATATAGGACAACTGTTCGAGGGAATGGTTTCTACATCGTATGCTAAGTACAAGTTCCATTGTATAATAATTCACTAAGCCATTTGTTAGAATTTCAGGATTCATTTTCATTGCTACCACCCACATACTTGTTTTTTATTTAGCATGAGTTATTTGTTAGCATGAGTCAAGAAAAATAGACTGACGTCAATTTCAAATGGGAATAAGTAAACAGGAAGTCCTTCATTTGATTAACAAATTGAGTTGATTAAATGTGGCATGCAGAAAATTCAAATAAAATAGTTAAGAAATAATAATGGAAAGTTCTCTAATAAGCAAAATTCATGGGATTGAGAAATGGTCTGAAAACCATTTCAATAAAAATTGATTTACAATTTCAGCTAAAGTTTATAGGTCTAGATAGCTGTATTATGCATTTTAAACAGGAATGAGTAAAAGTCCTGAGACTCTGTAGGACTACAAATCATAAACAAAATAATAAATTTAACATGTGTATGTGTATGTTATATCTATGTGCATGATTGTGCATTTGTGTGACTTGTGGAGGACAGTAAATAACTTAAGTCTTCATTGTCCAGCTTAAATGAAGAAGGTTCCTTTGGCTGTGCATCAATCTACATTCCAAACTAGGTGATCCCTGAGACATGGGAGATTCTCCTGTCATTGCTTCCTATCACAGCATAGGTAGAATTGCAGATGCTTGCTATTGTCCTTGGATTTACATGAGCTTTAGAGACTCAAACATATGTCCTCACACTTGTGCAGCCATTTCCTTATCCATTAAGTTATTTCCTCACCTCGTGCTTATTTGTTAATAATGATTATTAAGCACTTTTCTTAATAAAGTATTAAAAAGGAAAGTTGAGGAAATGGGGAGAAGTCTTAATAGGTAAGAGTGTTCACTGTGCAAGCATGAACAATTAAGTTTATTTCCTCATAAACAATGTAAATAAACTGGAAAAGAACAAGAAAAGGCTTCATTCTTATCTAACCTGAGTAATGTGGGGTAGAAACAAATTGTAAGAGACAGACAGCCAATCGCCCAGACAAAATGTTGAGCTTTCATTCCTGTATAGAACCTGCCTTAAAGGAAAATAGAGAGATGTAATGTAGAAAGATGACAAAGTTCTCCTCTAGGTTCCAGGACTTCGTATGTGTGTACATGTGTGTGTGCTGTGTGTGTACATACACACTCACATGTATATACCATACACACATATACTACATGCACACCATACTCACACACACACACACACACACACACACA
>JADRCC010107381.1:0-10945 GCA_019843855.1 Hylomyscus alleni
TATTCTTCTTTTTTTTTTTTTTTTTTTTTTTTTTTTTTTTTTTTTTTTTTTTTTTTGGTTTTTCGAGACAGGGTTTCTCTGTGTAGCCCTGGCTGTCCTGGATCTCACTCTGTAGACCAGGCTGGCCACGGACTCAGAAATCCACCTGCCTCTGCCTCCCAAGTGCTGGGATTAAAGGCGTGCACCACCACCGCCCAGCTTCTTCTATATTTTAATATCCAGTTTTCTTAGCTCGTTTGTTGAAAAGGCTGCATTTTCCTTAAATAGTGTGTTTGGTACCCTCATTGAAAATCAACCAATAGTTGCCATAAGGGTCCTGTATACTGCCTCACTTTATGCATCTGGTTCTGTGCTGGTTTTCCTTTGCTATGGTTTTGCTGTAATTCCAAGACATCAGCCATTATAATATCCTTAACATCACACTTATTGTTTAGAAGGCATAGACTATTTGAATCTTGTGGCTTGTTAGGATCTGTGGAGACTACAATCATGCCCTTCTCCCTTGCTATAGAGAGGTGGTTTAAAGTGTTCCCCCTTATCTGCCTTAAACCCTCACCTCCTTACAAGGAAATATCACCTCATCAGATATTCCATTTTCACTGTGAAAAATAAATTTATAATTTTTCCTTTCATATAAAATTATTTTCTATGATAGATAACATCTCCACATATGTTGAAAGTTTCTAAATTTTGTTCATGGTTTTACCAGAGAAATACCTTCTGTTTCTTTTATTGCTTTTGCCAACTGGAGTCATTCAAGAAAACAAAACTGGAGCTCAGCTGCCTGTATCTTGTTTTCCACACATCTGGTTAAAAGGGGAGAATTTGGCAGTCAATGAAGAAGCTTAAAAGAGTAAATACTTCCAATTCCCTGTGCTTTGGAGGTGGGACAGTAACAACATTTGTTAACCTCAAAGTCTGTGAAACATTTCAGGTGTAGGGCTCAGAAGGACACTTAGGCAGACTGTTAACATTAGATTGGGATTTACTATTGGGATTAGCAATATAGAAATAAAAGTAGTCAGATAGGAATCCACAAAACCACAATTGTTCTTTAATCTAAAAAAGCTGATAACCACAGACTCTTCACAGAATTGAGATTTTATACATATATTGTGCATCTTTGGTTTATGTTGGAGATAAAAGAATCTAGCTGCTCTTCAGTTCCACTGTATTTAGGAAGTCATAATGCTAGCAGATTTAGTATGTGGGTTCTTTAGAAGGAACTTCCAAAAGTGTCAGTCAAGTATACTTTCCTGTCAAGAGCTTCTCAGTCCACCTGATGTTTTTGGATCAATAACTCTTCAACTATTTGGGAAGGATATTTATTTAAAGTTTCGTTAGTTTCAAAGAGCAGCATAGCAAGGTTTGTGAGGAAAGATCAGGCTTGAAGCTTGAGTGATAGAGTGAAGATCCTTCCCTATGTGCCTGTGTGTACCCAGGCACCATGACTGGGTAGTTCATAGTGCCTGCTCCTATCAGGTTGCCTTAGACTTCTGGCTACTTGGAGGGAAGTGGCTGACTGAGATTCGCTGGCAGAATCCTTTGAAAATGTGGAGAAAGGATTAGATGGAAAACAAGTTAAGAAAAGAGATAACAGGCTCAGGATAACAGAGTTTGAAAATTGGTATGAGGTACATGCATCTTCTCTGTGATGGTAAGCAGAGCTTTAGTCCAGGGGTTTCTAACCTCCTAGAGCACTTGGGAGGAAGGACGTTAGAAAGAATGGAGGTAGAAGCAGTCAAGAAGAATTGGGATAGAAACCTTTTGGTGGTCAGTATGACAATTGTGGTAGAAAAGTGCTCTAAAGGGAAGATCATTGATAAGAGACCAGAAAATGGAGCTGGGATCCATTAGAAGCCTTTACAAACATGTTCCAAGAACCTCAGATAAATAGTCATAGGATGCTGTACCCTAGCATTGCACAGCTATAGTCTGATACATCACACATTGTGATCTGACATTTGGACCAGAACTGCCTTGATTTGCATGATCTCAATTAATTTGTAAGACTTTGATTTGCATGACAGAAATTATAAAACTGAATATTTCACAACCAGTGTATCATTCTAACCTACCAGAACTATACAATTTGGACTGTACATCTTTTCACAATGTAAATAACATGAAAGGAAATGTATACAAATTATGTCAGGGTAAAAGACTGAGACAACCACCCTTCTTACAACCTATTGCTCTGTGATACTGAAACATTCTAGACTAATCAGTGCTCAGACACATCTCCTTAAAGTCCATGCAACAAACTGTATTTCTTATTCTGATCTAAAAGATGGGTTTGTACCTATACACCTTCGATTATAATTCCCTATCATTGTCAGTCTAGACTTTAGTGTAGAAGGAACAACAGGTGTGATCAATTATATTCTTTATGCCTCATCTGCTCAAAGGAATGGTACAGTCCATGCAGGGTATATATATATATATATATATATATATATATATAGAGAGAGAGAGAGAGAGAGAGAGAGAGAGAGAGAGAGAGAAGAACAGAAATTGTGGTAGGGCTGTTGGTAGCTGTAACATTGGAGATGTGTTGTGACATATGTCCATCAAGAGATAAGGAGACAGAAGTGTTCCAACCAATGAAAATTATACTTTAAAATAATTGTTCAAAAGGTTAACCATGGGTAGACAGGAGAAAGTATACTCATTAAAGCACTGGTTTTGGGCATTTATTGTGTTCTGTTAGTTTCTTCACAAAGTGCACCATCTGCCACCAGCATTATTTCATTGAAATATCTGAATAAAGGTGTTTTCAGAAATAGGAAAATAGTTGTCTCATATATTGATGAGATGAGACTATTTATTCAAGTTATATGGACTGAGGAAATTAACTATTAAGAGGCATAAGAGAAACAAAGTGAAAATTATTCATTTTGAGGATTAAAAATATTCAATTGAAACAGAATATTAGACTCATTTTAAAGTTAGCAGACAATGATATAATAAAGTGTCTTGTAACATTAAAATCATTAAACAATCTGCCCACCAGCACCAGGCACTCACTCCTAGCAGCATCAGGATCATACAGATCCCATCTATTCTGGATTCTTCTTTGTCTTTTCACTGCCTGGATACCCTCAGAGAGGAAACAAAGGACACTGAACCACAATTGATCCCCAACATGTATACCACAAAGGTACATCCATATTTATTTCAAAAAATCAACCATGGGCAAGTAAAGTGACTAATCCTAGACCATTTGTAGAATAGGCTCAAGATATGTCTGGTGTAATGTATGACTTATGATGAAGAAATGGCATGGAAGTACACAATGTGTTTTCTGTTGAGAAGATTATAGTAAGCAAGTTTTCCCTAAAACTTAACAGGTGGTAAGCAAGCTTAGCCAGGTATGAGTGGTAGTATACTCCTGACACTCTAGAACTTGGAAGACTGAGACAATAGGGTTAATATTTTTAGACCAGTCTTGTCTATATAGAAAGATGCTGTTGTATTAAAGGAAACATAAAATTTGACATACTATTAACTATTAATGAAGAAAGAGCTAATTAAGGGAAGTATTTTATTTAGTTTTGCTATTCTTCAAGTTTTTGGAAATGTTATATTTTACAACATGTCATCTATTTTATATATAGTATTGATTTATGATCAAAACTTTTAGAGATAATGAGTGGAAGAGGATTCATGTGATTATATGATAGTACAGTGGATGATGCCTCTCCAGAGATGACTGTCAAAGGTTTCCAGTAAAGGAAGGCTTTTCTTCAGTCATTAAGTACCAGACATCCTAGAACAAATCATTTGAAAATCTCTTGGAAGTAAAACTAAAATTTTGTTTAAGATTCTAATAGAAAATAATTAAAAGTGTACTTTGTAAGCAAATATAACTCGTTCTCATTCTCACAAATGAAGCAAATATAATTGCCCAAATCCTTGTTCCACTGATATGGAACATGAAGGACTTCCCAACACATCAGTGGCTTACACTTAAGTTGTTCAGTGGCTTTAGCAACTGGCATTATAAGTGGATGTGAGTTACTTGATGTGAGTCCTGGAAATTTATCCTGACCATCTGCAAAATCAAGTGCTCTCATCTCCTGAAACATGTACACAGTCTTTATTTTCCTTTTGTTTTCATGTGTGTGTGTGTGTGTGTGTGTATGTTTGTCAAAGATTAATTTATGAAATTTGGATTTCTGCTTCTACTACATGGATTCTAGGGATCAAACTGAGTTCTTCACACTTGGTTGCAAGCACCATTACTCACCGAGTCACCTTAGAGGCTCTCCTTCCAATTTGCTTTTGAGTAGGGACATACATGTTTGTGTCACTGCCTCGTGTACTTCAGGTTATCTGGCCTTCGAGCACACTGATCTTCCTGTGTCCACTTCCCATCTTTCTGTATGGGTATAACTATCATAAGTGGTTAAAATAATCTTTCCGTAAATTTCATCTTCTAACATTTTATTTCTCAGTGCTAATGCCAGATTAATGCTGATAGACACCTTAAGTGCAGCTCCCTGCTGACTTGACATCAGAAAAGGTCGTTTGTAGGTGTTCTGAGAGTTGCAAACTGATTGCTTTCTATGTCCTGTGCTTTCAACTTCAGAGAAAAATGAATGCACACACACACGCACTTGCTTCCTCAATTAGGCTTAGTTTGATTTCTCAATGCTTATGAGTGTTCAGGAATCCCTGCCTAGGGAATGGTGCTGCCCACAATGGACAGGTTCTTCTCATAGCAATTAACTCAATTAAACAAGTTTTCACTGATGGAGTGTCACAATATAGACAATCCATCTTTGAAAATGTCTTTCCAGCTTGTTTTTGTTTGTATCACGTTTACTGAAAAAAAAAAAAGGAACAGAACAGAAAGTAACAGATTTATTTTTAATTACAAACTGAAAAAGAGTATGTGAGAAGACTTTTCAAAAGTTCTCACGTTAGCCAGGTGGTGGTGGCGCACGCCTTTAATCCCAGTACTTGGGAGGTAGAGGCAGGCAGATTTCTGAGTTCGAGGCCAGCCTGGTCTACAGAGCGAGTTCCAAGACAGCCAGGGCTATACAGAGAAACCCTGTCTCAAAAAACCAAAACCAAAAAAAAAAAAAAAAAAAAAAAAAAGTTCTAATGTTAGTGGATAATAGGTAAATCTGATGGAATTACAATGTTTACTGTTTGAAGACTATAAATTGATTCTTAAATGCAACCTTGTTCCTCATTCTATTTCTTTTTCTTATTTTACTTATATTGTATCAACACTTTCACTGGAAGTTATCTTTTATCATTAGGTAAGGATATATAGTTGTTTTATTGTCTGCAATATGTAAACAAACACACATTGAATATAATCACTTAATTTTCACAGGGATTTTTAGGTGTGTATGTGCCCAGAGTGATTTCTGATCTCCCTCTATTATGCTCTACTTTAGTTTTTGATAGTCTGTCACTGAGCATAGAGCTTATTGATTGTCTAGACCAGGTGGTCAGTTAGCAACCAAGGATTTGCCTGTCTCTATCTCCCCATTGCTGAGATTATGGGTATATACTGGCATGCTGAGGTTTTTATATGAGTTCTAGGGATCTGAACTCATACAATTACACTAGCATTTCTCCAGACCTCCCAGCAGTTTTAAAAATAGAGCATTTTGGGAGATGTTATAGGTTAACCATCAATTGTGAGTAGGGGTAGAATTTTCATATATGTGTTTGATTGAAGCTAGAGAGAGAGTTCAGAATTTGATGACCTATATTCAGTCCCCTATCTCCACATTTTTGAAGCGTAGAACTGACTATTGAAAGTTGTATATAGACCTTCAGACATATGCCAACATGGTTTCAATGCATACACATTTATATAAGCACACACACATAAATGTAATAAAATAATTATAATCCCTGCCTCCACACATGCAAAGCCTGTTTCACTTCACTATGAATGAAATTAAGGTCAAATGGTCCTTGTGTTTAATAATGATACTTATTTTCATAGATATTACATACCTCTTGTGTTTTGAGAATTTATATACATTTGATACTTAATCATTTTTTAATAACATTCAACAAAATATATTAAAATTCCACACTTTAAGAATGTACAGTTTTGTTGTTCATCCTAAGGGGCTGCAAACCCTTCAGCTACTTTGGTCCTTTCTCTAACTTCTTCATTGGGGACCCTGTACTCAGTTCAATGGATGACTGTGAGCCTCTACTTCTGTCAGGTACTGTCAGAGCCTCTCAGGAGACAGCTATATCAGGCTGGCTTGTACTTCCTTCTGCCTCTGCTCCATAGTTAGTCTCTGCAACTCCTTCCGTGGGTATTTTGTTCCCCCTTTTAAGAAGGAATGAAATGTCCACTGAAAGCTCCCAGGTACTCAACCACCAACCAAGGACTATACATGTGGGACTGATTATTCTGGTAGCATGTGTATAGTAGAGGATTGCAAAGTCGATCATCAATAGGAGGAAAGGCTCTTGGCCCTGTGAAGGTTCTGTGCCCCAGTGTAGGGGAATGCCAGAGCCAATAAGTGGGAGAGGGTGGGGTGGCAAGCAGGGGGAGGGGGGAAGCAACAGGGGTTTGTTCTTGTTTTTTGTTTTTGTTTTTGTTTTTGTTTTGTTTTGTTTCTTAGGGGAAACTGGGAAAAGAGAAATCATAAGACATGTAAATAAAGATCTAATAAAAAAAAGAATGTACAATTTTTCATTGTCACTTTGAAATTCTAATATGCTTTACATTTTATGTTAACATATTTCACTATTATTTTATGAATAAAAAATCATGAATATTAAAATATTAAATCTTTATAGAGACTGTTTTTTGTTTGTTTGTTTTTGTTTTTTGTTTTTGTTTGTTTTGTTTTTGTTTTTCGAGACAGAGTTTCTCTGTATAGCCCTGGCTGTCCTAGAACTCACTCTGTAGACCAAGCTGGCCATAAACTCAGAAATCCACCTGCGTCTGCTTCACAAGTGCTGGGATTAAAGGCATATACCTCAACTGCCTGACTAGAGATTGTATTTTTCATGATTAAATAGGGTTCCTATTCCTGTGATGAAATATCATGACTAAAGCAACTTAGAGATGAAAGAGTTTCATATAACAGATCATTGTCCAAAACGCTCAAACTGAAACACAGGCAGAAGCCAAGTCAGACATCTTGGAGGAGTGGTGTTGTGGATAGTTCTGGGGCTACGTGTAATTTGAGACTAATTCTATTCTCCTGGGAGGGGTTGCAAAAGAGGAATGAGTCAGCACTCAGGTGATTTCCTATAAACCTTCTTTCCAGCTTAATTTGTAAAATAAAAGCGAGAGCCAGTGATTGGGCAGTGGAGCTGAAAGTTGGGAGAGAGAAGAAAGGAGTGGGACAGAAAGGACAATGGAGGAGGAGGTGGAAGGAAAGCAGAGTAGAAGCATGTGGCCTAGACAAACCGCAAGTTATAAGGGGTTTCATAGATGGGGAAGATGCTAGTGTAGTAGTAGATCTGCCCAATCTAGGTGCACAGCTTGTGTTCATACTAATTGAGTTGTGTTTTCATTGCCGGGGCATATTAGGGTTGGAGAATTACTGCAACAGAGTGGTACTTTTTGTCTTGCTCCCCATGGCTTCTTCTCCCTGCTTTCTTATAGAACCTAGGACTACCAGTTCAGGCATGGCAAAGTCAGAAAAAAAAATTAGAAGTTACACAGCTAGATACAGTGGAGGCATTTCTCCACTGAGGTGCCTTCCTTTCAGATGACACTAGCTTGTGTCACATGGACGTAAAAGATTCCAGAACACTGTCCCTGCCCATCAATTACCACACTGGCAAGATATAGAATTTATTATAATATTCACCTTTTGAGTTTCTAGAAATTATCAATATTTATTTGGAATAGGATACTTGAAGCAAAGTGACAGGTAAGGTATATGAAAATTTCCATAGCAGAGCATATTATAGGTTTTGCTGATAAATTGATGTATCAAGAAAAAGGACAAAAAAACATTTGGGGAAAATATCCTTCTTTTCTGTTCTTGGCTACTGCTTCACTGAAGTGGCATTTTAGCTAGAAGATGAAGACTAAGAAGAATGCATTTGGTTATGTCTAGAAATGAAGTCTTTAACTTCAAAGGCTGGAAACCTATATTTGAGACTTGGATATACATGGTTAGACTTCTTTCATGAATGAGTAAAGGGATGATTCCTCATTATACACATATTATAAAAAAACAATGACAGCTGCCTTGGTTAAGAACAGAAATTAACTGGTTCAAAAATAAGAGATTTTAGTATCCGTATAACGGGTATTCACAAATGGGAGTGGAAAGATGGCTTAGTTTTTCAAAGAATTTGCTGTGAGTCTCAGAACCCACATAGCAGTACACATAAATCTGTAATTTCCATCCCAGAGCATCTGATATCCACTTTTGGCCTCCATGGGCACTGGTGACACACATGGTACAAATATAATATATTTAAGTAATTAAATAAATGAATACTTTTAAAATGTGCTCACCAGGAGACTCTGGTTTAAAAAAAAATCAAGTGATAGGTAGAAAAAAATTAAATACTAGAAACCAGGAAAAATAAAGGGTTGGGAGGTATGGAAGCATTATAAGAGAGGCTGGGGATAGCATGTTATATAAATTTTTGAAATTATAAAAATTATAACTAAAAATACTTCAAATTTGAAATGTAATTTCCACCATCCAATATATATTAGACTGATTATTAAGCATTAAATGAGCAATAGAATATGAACAAGTTCTTAAAAGAATCTATTTAAATTTATCTTAAAAAAAAAGCCCCAAGAAGAATTTCTTAAAACACAGTATCAGATAAAACTTTAAGTGAAAAATAATAAGAAAGCAGATAATAATAATGGGAATTTGGGTATATCAGGGCAAGACTTTGCCCAAATATGACTTTTGAATGATCAGATGGTTCCATTCTAGAGAAAGCCAGTGATTTAGTAGCAATCAGTATTTGGTTGTCTAGACAAAGTTGGTGTACAGAGCAATTAATACAAAGGTCTCAGTGTTTATCACAGTAGGAGTCCCATATACAGAGGTTGCATAACTGAGGATCATTTCAAAGTTGTCCAGACTTCTGTTTGCAGATTTCTGTTTAATGCCTGTTTTTTATTTTTAGCTACCATTTGTCCCTGATCTTTGTCAAACTTACACCAAAGTTAAGTTAAACATGCTCATGAGAAATAATTTAATGATTTTGTTGGAGTCAGTTAATCTGTATTCAACAATGAACTGTAGCAGTCTAAAAAATATCCTCCATAGTCTCACATATTTGATGACTGTGTTGTTAGGTGGTGGTGGAATTTGTGAAGGTCAAGGAACAATGACTTTGAAAGTTTATAGCATCATTCCACATCCAGGGTTTTTGTTGTTGTATGTTTGTTTGTTTCTTTATTTTGTTTTATTTTGTCTTGCTTCTTGCTATATACTAATGAAACCTTTGCTCTCTCTACCTCTTGCTCAGACAATGATGACAGACCTGCAATATTGATAGTAGCCCTCCTTTTAAAAACATAAGGTACAGTTTCATCTACAAGTTGCTATTAGTCATGGTGTTTTATCACAACAGGAACAAAATAGATATTCCAAATAAACAAACAAATCAACTTGACTCAATATATGAGGAAATGGATAGTTCTGGAAACTTCTCTCTCCCCTTCCAAGATTCCTCCTTCCTATCCCTCCATTTTTTTCTTTTCCATTTTCCTTTTGAATTTTCACCTTTTTCCATTTTATACCTTTCCTTTATATCTCCATGATATAGAGCTATCCATTCTTTCCCTCTAAAAACCACTAATACACTCTTCCCCTTTTTCTCTTTTTCACATCTAAAATATCCCAGATACTACAAGGTTTCAAGATAGAGGCATTTACTTTGACTGTTTAAGAACGTAAATTCTTGTTGTCATGAAAATAAATCAAGTTAATATCTGAGTCATATAATTTCAGTTTACTTGTTTTTGTTAAGATATTGCATAATGTTCCAGTCTATATTATTATATAATACCAATAAGTTACTTAAATGTTATGAATAATCTGCATTAAAAGATAACGAGCTTGTTACATGACTATGAACATTCAGACTTTGGTGTCAGCATTCACATAGGGGTTCTCAAAATCATGGAACTTGAGTTCATGAAGATCTGATGCTATATTTTGGCATCTGTGATAGCCTTCACATATATGGTACTCATACACTAATACACGTACACAGAAATACACATTAAAATCAAGTAAGTTTTTAAAAATGGGCAGAGCCCTGGTCGGGACAGAATGCATGCTTCTTTCCCCTGGCAAAGAATCTCAATGTGAGCCTCCATGAGTATTAATAGCTGTTGTGGTGGTGAGGCTTATTTGTCTCCTGGAGTACCGATTTGTCTCCAGGACTCCTCTGAGGAATGTTCTCCCTGTTAATGTTAATGATTCCATGAAAATAAGAAGCAACATGAGTACAGGAGTTGTAGGTGGAGTGAGTTTCTCAGCAAAATACTAAATGCTGGGACCTTCAGGGCAGTGCTTAAGGCTACCAGAGAGAGCTCTAGATCCATGGGTTTAAATATATAATTTCTCAACCACACAAAAATAAAATGATGTCAGGTGAATTATGAAAGGATTTATGAGTACCAAGAGTCAAAGGCAGCTACACTATGAACCAGCTTGTCAGAAAGATACAAGGGCTGCCTAGGACAGAGTGAGGTTAGGCCCAAATATGGTAGAAATGTGAGGGCAGGGTACCACCCAAGTCGCCTTTCTTCTGTGTTTAACAAAGGAAGACAGAACTTTGACGTTTTTTGCAGTATTAAGAAAAAAAAAGTATGGTTGTTGTCTCTTAAGAGTCCTGAGTCATAAAATAATAAAAAAGATACCTGCTACCTGGAGTAAATGGATTAATTTGTAAAATAAAAGAGTGATCCTATGTTCTGCAGGAGATGATATATCCAGAGATTTTTTTTTTTTTT
>JADRCC010107389.1:0-11938 GCA_019843855.1 Hylomyscus alleni
CTTCTTTCCTATTTCTAGCCATTTATTTGCATTTACACATTCACTTTACTCTAGGGATGATTAGTATCCCATAGTGTATATGCAGAGTTGTGAAGACCAAGTCCAATGTATACATCTAGAAAAAAGCTTCTATGCCTAAGACTCAGGGATATTTGAATTGGAGTTAGAAAAATGGTAAGAGCCAGAGGATAATGGAGTTTGCTGTTGATGGGATGACCGGCGTTCGAATCAGGAAACACGCTAAGCCAGACAGATACACGTGTGGGAGGTGTTTAATAGGAGAGAGAGAAGGGGGGAAGCAGCGCAGAACGAGAGGAGGAAGAGAGAGAGAGAGATGGAGGAACTGTTTTTCGTATATATATGGGTTGTGACATCATACAGGTAAAGGTGGGCGCAGGGGACCGGTGAATCTTGGGAATGTAGTGACCGTTGCTTGGCAACAGGGCCTGCCTGTCCATCGCCACAGGCTTTCGTCCTGATGCTAACAGCTGTGACCCTGTGTCTCTTAGCATGTCAGAAGTTACACCCATACTTTATTACCAACATAACTGCTTTATCATAAATTGAAAAAGGACAACTATGATAAATATGCCATCATGGACAGAACAACCTCCATCAGGAATCAAACCCACAAAAATAACTATCAAAAAGGAAGAAATGCTCAAAGCATAGGAAATAATCTTCCTCAGAACAGATTACACTAATCAGTTATTTAATACGGAGTAGGAAATCCTGAAAACATACATATAAGCAACAAAAAAGAATGAGCTGGTTATATTTAGGACTCTGTGTATGTATATTCACATGTATGTGCACATGTGTGTGTTATGCATTTGATAATAATTTAAGAAAAATGTGCCCATACAGCAAAAGAGGAATTTTAGGTGTTTATAGAGAGATCATGAAAGAGATAAATTACATAATTATGTTGTAATTTTAAAAAGAAAAAAATGTAATGAAAAAATAAATATATAAAAATTATAATAAACTATTGTTAATATGGCAAGCTCCTTTCTTTTACTTATGAAGTAATGAGTATTAGTTGATCTTATGATCTCATTTCTCAAAACTTTTAACAAAAATGTTAACTAAATAGGTACAAAAAAGCTTTAATCTTACTCATCAGTCTGATTTTGGCTCTTACAATTACTAAAAGATTATTAAATAAAAGCATATATTTTATGGAAAATATATTATCGTAATAGTTATCTGAATCATTGGACTTATGGTAATTTCAATTTTAATATTACTTACTTTGATTAAAACATTTTTATAAAAATCTATAGCAAAAATGAAAAAGGAGAATATTAAGGTGTAGTAATTTTACTTAAGTTATTTTTTATAATCTTACATTTCACTATATTTTTAATTAGTATTATGTTCATAATTTTTCAGGACATTTTATTGATGCATAGTTTTTAAAAATATTTTCTTAAATGCATACTTTTAAAGTTCTGTCTTATTTAAGATGAGGATTATTATGATGAAACACTCTGCCCAAAAGTAAATTGTAGAGGAAAGGTTTTATTTTATTTTGTTCACATTTCCACAGCACTTTTCATCATCAAAGGAAGTCAAGACAGGAAAACACACAGCAGGAACTTGACAGCAGGAGCTGATGGAGATTCTGTGGAGGGGTGCTGTTTACTGGCTTTCTCTTTATAGCATGCTCAGCCTGCTTTTTTATAGAACCCAGGCCCACCAACCCAGAAGCTGCAGCATTCACAATAGTGTTGGGCCTTCTAACTCCATAACTAAATAGGAAAATTATGTGAAGTCTTCACTACAATTTGATCTTCTGGAAGCCATTTTAAGTCTAATTCACAAAAAACTTAGCCAGGGCAACTTTTCATAATTGTATCTTTGTCATATTTATTCCATCTCTACCCCCTTCTAGATTGTTGGCTGTCATCTATCAAACTCATGTCATAGGTGGGTATGTCTTTTGGACAGGTGACTATTATAGCTAACAATGTTCACAGTGACTAATTCAAATTGGCTTCTTTCAGGGTCTGACTGAACTTGGTTAACTGAATTGCACTGACTGCACTGACTGCACTCACAGAACTGAGCTGAATACATGAACAGAACAAAACAGAATGGAACTTTATGAACTCAACTGCATTCAACTGAATTGCACTGAGCTATACTGAACTCCCCTTTTCTTTCTTGCTATACTGCTCTTAAGTAGATCCTCTTACCTGTCTGTTCTCCCAAGAGTTGGGCATGCCCTCTCTCTGACTCATTCTGTCAAATCTTTTTTTGATTCTTCCATTTTTCTGACCCCCAATTAGATGCCATTGTTTGGACTTAATGGTGTATTCTAAAGACATGACTTTATTCCAGCAAGAAGGTTTGAAGATGAATTCTAAGAGTGTGTCTGCATTTCATGAGGATCACACAGACCTGTTTTGGATGTGATCCCTCATCAGAGTACCCTTGTTGCTGGATTAAAATTCTTCTACATGTATTGCATGATGTTTAGTTGTGACACTGTTTTCCTGTTATCTGGTGACTCCTTTAAATTCCATTTATATATGTATGCATTTTAGGAATTTGCTACTATTGAAGCTTGTTTCTTTTTTTTAACTCTTAAATTTGACTTTATTCCATTTTTTAATTAATTTATTTTTTACAATTCATATTCAATTCCTTGCCCCCCTATCCACCCTCTGACTCCTCCACATCACACACCTCCTCCCCACCCCCTGTCTCCATATGGATTCTCTCATCCCCAACCCCACCTGACCTCTAAACTTCCTGGGGCACCCAGTCTCTTGAGGGTTAGGTGCATCATCTCTGAATGAACATAGACCCAGAAGTCCTGTACTGTATGTGTGTTGGGGGCCTCATATCAGCTGGTGTATGCTGTCTGTTTCGTAGTTCAGTGTTTGAGAGATCTTGGCAATCCAGATTAATTGAGACTGCTGGTCTTCCTACAGAATTGCCCATCTCCTCAGCTTCTTTCAGCCTTCTGTAATTCAACAACAGGGGTCAGCTGCTTCTTTCCATTGGTTGAGTGCAAATATCTGCATCTGACTCTTTCAGCTGCTTATTGGGTCTTTCAGCGGGCAGTCATGTTACAGGTAGGTCCCTTTTTATGAGTGCTCCATCGTCTCAATAATTGTGTCAGGCCTTGGGACCTCCCCTTGAGCTGGATTCCACTTTGGGCCTGTCACTGGACCTTCTTTTCCTCAGGCTCCTCTCCATGTCCATCCCTGTAATTCTTTCAGACAGGAACAATTATGGGTCAGAGATGTGACTGCGGGATGGCAACTTATTCCTCACTTGATGCCCTGATTCCTGCTAGAGATGAGATCTATAAGTTCCACCTCTCTACTATCTGGAATTTTATCTAAGGTTCCTCTCTTTGATTCCCAAGAGTCTCTTACTTCCCAGGTTTCTGGTGCATTCTGGTGGGTCCCCCAACCTCTTATTTCCTGATGTTGCCTGTTTCCATCCTTTCTGCTTGCCCTCAGGGTTCAGTCCTTTTCCCTCACCCAATACCAGATCAGGTTCTCCTCTCCCCCCTCCCACTGTCCCCTCACCATCCATTCTCCCTCCCAGATTCCTCCCTCCCTCGACACTTGTGATTGCTTTCTTCTCTTTCCCAGGTAGGACTGAGGTGTCCTAACTTGGGTACTTTAGCTTGTTGAACTTTTTGAGTTCTTTGGACTGTATCTTGGGTATACTGTATTTATTTATTTATTTATTTATTTTTGCTAATATGTACTTATTAATGAGTACATACCAGCCACATCCTTTTGGGTCTCAGTTACCTCACTCAGGATGATATTTTCTTGTTCCATCCATTTGCCTACAAAACTCAGGATGTCCTCATTCTTAATAGATGAGTAGTATTCCATTGTGTAAATGGACCACATTTTTCTGTATCTATTCTTCTGTCATGGGACATCTAGGTTATTTCTAGTTTCTGTCTATCACAAATAAGGTTGCTATGAACATAGTGGAACACTTGCCCCTGTGGCATGGTGGGGCAACTTTTGAGTATATTCCCAAGAGTGTTATAGCTGGGTCTTTGAGTAGATCTATTCCCAATTTTCTGAAGAAACTCCAGATTGATTTCCAGAGTAGTTATAGCAGTTTGCAATCCCACTTGCAATGGGAAAGTGTTCTTCTTTCTCCACATCTTCACCAACATGTTTCATCTGAGGTTTTGATATTCAAGCTTGTTTCTTTCAAAAAATAACTGTGGTTATTTTGTATTTAGTCTCTATTTTGCACTTAAGGTAAATTAAGTTTAGGTTTTCAGATTCTTCTTCATGGAATTATTCACAGCTGACATTGAAGAATGCTACTAATAAGTCAACAAGTTATGATTGTATTACTTATGTTCTATTAACTCAGTGTTCTGAATTTCCCCTGTTCACTCTCTGTCCTCCACCCCTCTTACACCACTTAGGAACAATCAGATTAAAAGTTAGATGATAATACTTTGTCTAGTTAGCCAAAAATGTTGTACCACTTCCTTGCTTGCCTTTTAAACCTTTGAACCTGAGTTTTCCTATAAAATACCTGTCCTGAGAACAGACCTGAACCAAATTCAAGCTCCTAAGTCATTTTTGTGATCCCAATCAATCAGTCTTGGGCTTTGTATTCAATAAACTATTCTTTCTTAACTTAATTATCCAGCCCCATGGCCTTAAAGTTTTATTGCCATGAAGAGACACCATGTCCCCTGCATTTTTTTATAATGGAAAACATTTAATTTGTGGTACCTTAGAGTTTATCCTAGTTAGGATTTCATTGCTGCCAGGATACACCATGAACAAGGTAAGTTATATAAAAGACAATATTTTATTGGGGCTGGCTTATAGTTTCAGATGTTCAGTACATTATCTTTATAGCAGTAAACATATGCAGGCAAATGTTGGTGAAGAGATAGCTGAGGGTTCTCTATATCTGAATCTTCAGGCAGCAGGAAAAGACAGTAAGCCACTAGGGTTAATAGACTGAAAGCTCCTCACCTAGTGACACCCCCATAACAAGACCATGCCTTCTGATATTGACATTCCCTACGGGCATTTGTGAACCATTTTTTTTTCTTTTTTTTTATTAGATGTTTTCTTTATTTACACATCATACAATATCTCCTTTCTCAGGTTCCCCTCCCCCAAAAAAGAAAAAGTAAAGAAAAACAAAAACAAAAACAAACCCCTGTTCCCTCCGCCCTTCCCCTGATCACTATCCCACCCCCTCCTGCTTCCTGGCCCTGGCATTCCCCTACACTGGAGCATAGAATCTTCACAGGGCCAAGGACCTCTCCTCCCATTGATGACCTACTTGGTCATCCTCTGCTATACATATGCTGCTGGAGTCATGAGTCCCCCCCATGTGTACTCTTTGGTTGGTGGTTTAGTCCCTGGGAGCTCTGAGGGTACTAGGTAGTTCATATTGTTGTTTGTGCTAAGGGGCTGCAAATCCTTCAGCTCCTTGGGTCCTTTCTCTAGCTCCTTCATTGGGGACCCCGTACTCAGTCCACTGGATAGCTGTGAGCCTCTACTTGAATTTGGTTCAGGTCTGTTCAGGAAAGGCATTTTATAGGAAAATCCAGGTTCAAAGGTTAAGTCAGGTAGTGTCAGATTCTCTCAGGAGACAGCTATATCAGGCTTCTGTCATCCAGAACTTGTTGGCATCCACAATAGTGTGTGGAATTGATGATTGAATTCCCAGGTGGAGCAGTCTCTGGATTGTCCTTCCTTCACTCTATGCTCCATAGTTAGTCTCTACAACTTCTTCTCTGGGTATTTTGTTCCCCTTTTTAAGAAAGAATGAAGTATCCACACTTTAGTCTTCCTTTTTCTTCAGATTCTTGTGGTTTGTGGATTATACTTTGTGTATTCTGATCTTCTGGGTTAATATCCACTTATCAGAGAGTGTATACCTTGTGTGTTCTTTTGTGATTGGATTACCGCACACAAGATGATATTCTTCAGATCCATCCATCTCCCCAAGAATTTCATAAATTCATTGTTTTTCATAGCTGAGTAGTAATCCATTGTGTAGATGTACCACAATTTCTGTATCCATTCCTCTGTTGAAGGACATCTGGGTTGTTTCCAGTTTCTGGCTATTATAAATAAGGCTGCTGTGAACATAGTGGAGCATGTGTTGTTATCACATGTTGAAGCATCTTCTGGGTATATGCCCAGGAGTGGTATAGCTGGGTCCTCTGGTAGTACTATGTCCAAATTCCAGAGGAACTGCCAAACTGATTTCCAGAGTGGTTGTACCAGCTTCCAATCCCACCAGCAACGAAGGAGTGTTACTCTTTCTCCACAATCTCACTAACATCTACTTTCACCTGAGTTTTTTTATTAGATATTTTCTTTATTTACGTATCAATTTCTCCTTTCCCAGTTTCCTCTCCAAAACAAACAAACAAACAAAAACAACAAGAACAAACCTCTGTTGCCTCCCCCTCCCCATGCCTGTCACCCCACCCTCTCCCATTCATTGGCCCTGGCATTTCCCTACACTGGGGCACAGAACCTTCATAGGGCCAAAGGCCTCTCCTCCCATTGATGATCAACTTTGCAATCCTCTACTATACACATGCTGCCAGAACACTCAGTCCCACCATGTATAGTCCTAGGTTGGTGGTTGAGTCCCTGGAAGCTCTGAGGGTACTAGTTAGTTCATATTGTTATTCACCCTAAGGGGCTGCAAACTCTTCAGCTTCTTGGGTCTATTCTCTAGTTCCTTCATTGGGAACTCTGTCCAATTTCCAGAGGAACCATCAAACTGATTTCCAGAGTGGTTGTACCAGCTTGCAATCCCACCAGCAATGAAGTAGTGTTCCTCTTTCTCCACAACCTCTCCATCATCTGCTGTCACCTGAGTTTTTTTTTTTTCCTAGCCTATGTTACTGGTGTGAGATGGAATCTCAGAGTTGTTTTGATTTGCATTTCCCTGATGACTAAGGATGTTGAACATTTCTTTAGGTACTTCTCAGCCATTTGGTATTCATCAGTTGAGAATTCTTTGTTTAGCTCTGTACCCCATTTTTTAATAGGGTTATTTGGTTCTCTGGAGTCTAACTTCTTGAGTTCTTTGTATACATTGGATATTAGCCCTCTATCAGATATAGGATTGGTAAAGATTGTTTCCCAATTTGTTGGTTGCCGTTTTGTCCTATTGACAGTGTTTTTTGCCTTACAGAAGCTTTGCAACTTTATGAGGTCCCATTTGTCAATTTTTGATCTTAGAGCATAAGCTATTGGCGTCCTCTTCAGGAAAATTTCCCCTGTGCCTATTTGATCAAGGTTCTTCCCCACTTTCTTTTGTATTAGTTTCAATGTATCTGGTTTGATGTGGAGGTCCCTGATCCACCTGGACTTGAGCTTTGTACAAGGAGAAAGGAATGGATCAATTTGTATTTTTCTACATGCTAACCACTAGTTGAGCCAGCACCATCTGTTGAAAATGCTGTCTTTTTTCCCCTGGATGGTTTTAGCTCTTTGTCAAAGATCAAGTGGACATAGGTGCGTGGGTTCATTTCTGGGTCTTCAATTCTGTTCCATTGATCTACCTGCCTGTCACTGTACCAATACCATGCAGTTTTTATCACAATTGCTCTGTAGTACAGCTTAAACACCCGGATTATGATTCCATCAGAGGTTCCTTATTGTTGAGAATAGTTTGGGCTATCCTCGGTTTTTTATTGTTCCAGATGAATTTGCAAATTGCTCTTTCTAAGTCTGTGAAGAATTGGGTTGGAATTTTGATGGAGATTGCATTGAATCTGTAGATTGCCTTTGGTAAGATGGCCATTTTTACTATATTAATCCTGCCAATCTACGCGCATAGGAGATCTTTCTCTCTTCTGAGATCTTCAATTTCCTTCTTAAGAGACTTGAATTTCTTGTCAAACAGATCTTTTCCATGCTTATTTAGAGTTACACCAAGGTATTTTATATTATTTGTAACTATTATGAAGGGTGTTGTTTCCCTAATTTCTTTCTCTGCCTGTTTATCCTTTGTGTAGAGGAAGGCCTCTGATTTGCTTGAGTTAATTTTATATCCAGCTACTTTGCTGAAGTTGTTTATCAGGTTTAGGAGCTCTCTGATTGAATTTTTGTGGTCAGTTAAGTATACTATCATATCATCCACAGATAGTGATAATTTGACTTCTTCCTTTCCAATTCGTATCCCTTTGATCTCCTTTTGTTGTCTAATTGCTCTGGCTAGGACTTCAAGTACAATATTGAATAGGTAGGGAGAGAGTGGGCAGCCTTGTCTACTCCCTGATTTTAGTGGAAATGCTTCCAGTATCTCTCGATTTAATTTGATGTTGGCTACTGGTTTTCTGTATATTGCTTTTACTATGTTTAAGTATGGGCCTTGAATTCCTGATCTTTCCAAGACTTTTATCATGAAGGGATGTTGGATTTTGTCAAATGTTTTCTCAGCGTCTAATGAGATGATCATATGTTTTTTTTTTCTTTTAGTTTGTTTATATAGTGAATTACTTTAATGGATTTCCGTATATTGACCCATTCCTGTATCCCTGGGATGATGCCTACTTGATCATGGTGGATGATTGTTTTAATGTATTCTTTGATTCGGTTTGCAAGAATTTTATTGAGTATTTTTGCATTGATACTCATAAGGGAAATTGGTCTGAAGTTTTCTTTCCTCATTATCACCTGAGTTTTTTATCCTAATGACTCTGACTGATGTGAGGAAGAATCTCAGATTTCTTTTGATTTGAATTTCCCTGATGACTAAGGATGTTAATCATTTCTTTAGGTGCTTCTCAGCCATTTGATATTCTTCAGTTGAGAATTTTTGTTTAGCACTGTACCCCATTTTTTATTAGGCTTATTTGGTTCCCGGGAGTCTAACTTCTTGAGTTCTTTTTATATATTGGATATTAGCCCTCTATCAGATATAGGATTGGTAAAGATCTTTTCCCAATTTGTTGGTTGCTGTTTTGTCCTATTTACAGTGTCTTTTGCCATATAGAAGCTTTACAATTTTATGAGGTCTCATTTGTCAATTCTTGATCTTAGAGCATAAGCCATTGGCATTCTGTTCAGGAAAATGTCCCCTGTACATATTTGCTCAATGTTCTTCCCCACTTTCTTTTCTATTAGTTTCAGTGTATCTGGTTTTATGTGGAGGTTCTTGATCCACTTGGATGTGAGGTTTGTGCAAGGAAATAGGAATGGTTTGATTTGCATTCTTCTACATGCTAATGGCCAGATGATTGATCCAGTTCTATTTGTTGAAAATGCTGTCTTTTATCTACTGGATGATTTTAGCTCCTTTGTCAAAAAATCAAGTAGCCATAGGCTTGTGGGTTCATTTCTGGGTCTTCAATTCTATTCCATTGATCTACCTGCCTGTCACTCTACCAATACCATGCAGTTCTTATCACAATTGCTCTGTAGTACAGCTTAAGGTCCAGGTTGGTGATTCCTCCAGAGGTTCCTTTATTGTTGAGAATAGTTTTGGCTATCCTGGGATTTTTGTTATTCCAGTTGAATTTGCAAATTGCTCTTTCTAAGTCTGTGAAGAATTGAGTTGGAATTTTGATGGAGACTGCATTGAATATGTAGATTGCTTTTGGCCAGATGGACATTTTTTACAATATTAATCTTGCTAATCCATGATCATGGAAGATCTTTCCAGCTGCTGAGTTCTTCAATTTCCTTTTTTAGAGACTTGAAATTTTTGTCAAACAGATCTTTTACTTGATTAGTTAGAGTCACACCAAGATATTTTATATTATTTGTGACTATTATGAAGGGTGTTGTTTCCCTAGTTTCTTTCTCAGTCCATTTATCCTTTGTGTAGAGGAAGGCCATTGATTTGCTTGAGTAAATTTATATCCAGCTACTTTCCTGAAGTTTTTAATCAGTTTTAGGTGATCTCTAGTGGAATTTTTGGGTGACTTAAGTATACTATCATATCATCAGCAAATAGTGATATTTTGACTTCTTCCTTTCTAATTCGTATCCCTTTGATCTCCTTTTGTTGTCTAATTGCTCTGGCTAGGACTTCAAGTACAATATTGAATAGATAGAGAGTGGGCAGCCTTGCCTAGTCCCTGATTTTAGTGGGATTGCTTCAAGTTTCTCTCCATTTAATTTGATGTTGGCTACTGGTTTTCTGTATATTGCTTTTACTCTGTTCAAGTATGGGCCTTGAATTCCAGATCTTTCCAAGACTTTTAGGATGTTGGAATTTGTCAAATGTTTTCTCAGTATCTAATGAGGTGATCATATGTATTTTTTTCCTTTGAGTTTGTTTATATAGTGAATTATGTTGATGGATTTCCATATATTGAACTATTCCTGCAACCGTGAGATGAAGCTTACTTGACCATGATGGATGACCTTTTGGATGTGTTCTTGATTTTGGTTTGTAAGAATTTTATTGATTATTTTTGCATCAATACTCATAAGGGTAATTGGTCTGAAGTTTTCTTTCTTTGTTAGGTCTATATGTGGTTTAGGTATAAGAGTAATTGTGGCTTCATAGAACGAATTGGTTAGAGTACCTTCTGTTTCTATTTTGTGGGATAGTTTGAGGAGTATTGGTATTAGGTCTTCTTTGAAGGTCAGATAAAACTCTGCACTAAACTCATCTGGTCCTGGGCTTTTTTTGGATGGGAGAGTCTTAGTGAATGTTTCTATTTCATTAGCAGTTATGAGACTGTTTAGATGATTTATCTGACTTTGATTTAACTTTGGTACCTGGTATCTGTCTAGAAAATTGTCCATTTCATCCAGGTTTTCCAGTTTTGTTGAGTATAGGCTTTTGTAGTAGAATCTCATGATTTTTTGGATTTTCTCAGTGTTTGTTGTCATGTCTCCCTTTTCATTTCTGATCTCCTTAATTAGGATAATGTCTCTGTGCCCTCTAGTTAGTCTGACTAAGGGTATATCTGTATTCATTTTCTCAAAGAACCAGCTCCTGGTTTGGTTGATTCTTTACATATATATATATTTGTTTCTATTTTGTTGATTTCAGCCCTGAGTTTGATTATTTCCTGCCTTCAACTCCTTTTGGGTGAATTTGCTTCTTGTTGTTCTAGAGCTTTCATATATGCTCTCTCCAGTTTCTTTTTGGAGGCACTTAAAGCTATTAGTTTTCCTCTTAGGACTGCTTTCATTGTGTCTTATAAATTTAGGTATGTAGTGGCTTTATTTTCATGAAACTCTAGAAAGTCTATAATTTCTTTTTTCTTCCTTGACCAAGTTATCATTGCAGAGTGTTGTTAAGCTTCCACATTTATGTGGGTATTCTGTTGTTTATGTCGTTATTGTGGAGCAGCCTTAGTCCATGGTGATCTGATATGATACAAGGAATTATTTCCATCTTCATGTATCTGTTGAGGCATGATTGTGATCAATTATATGTTCAATTTTGGAGAAGGTACCATGAGGTATTTAGAAGAAGGTATATACTTTTGTTTTAGGACAAAATGTTCTATAGATATCTGTTAAATTCATCTGTTTTATAACTTCTGTTAGTCTCACTACATCTTTGTTTAAAATAGTTTCTGTTTCCATGATCTGTCGATTGCAGAGTGTGGTGTTGAAATCTTCCAGTATTATTGTGTGTGGTGCAATGTGAGCTTTGAACTTTAGAAAGTTTCTTTTATGAATATACATGCCCTTTCATTTGGAGCATAGAGGTTCAAAATTGAGAGGTCATCTTGGTAGATCATACCTTTGATGAAGTTAGAAGTGACCCTCTTTATCTTTTTTGATAACTTTATGTTGAAAGTCGATTTTATTCAATATTAGAATGGCTATCTGGCTTTTTACTTGAGACCATTGGCTTGTAGAATTGTTTTGGGTGTAGTAGCCTGGACTGGCATTTGTGTTCTCTTAGGGTCTGTATGATATCAACCCAGGATCTCCTGGCTTTCATAATCTCTGGTGAGAAGTCTGGTGTAATTCTG
>JADRCC010107407.1:0-11404 GCA_019843855.1 Hylomyscus alleni
CCCCCCCCCCCCCAGTAAATCACCAACCAAAGAGTACACATGGAGGGACCCATGGATCCAGCCAAGTATGTAGAAGAGGATGGCCTTGTCTGGCACCAAAGGGAGGAGAGGCCCTTGTTTCTGTGAAGACTGCATGCCCCAGTGTAGGGAAATGCCAGGAAAGGAAGGTGGGAGTGGGTGAGTTGGTGGGGGAACACCCTCATGAAGAGGGGAGATGGGATAGGGGATTTCAGGGGGAAACTGGAAAAGGAGATAATATTTGAAATGTAAATAAAGAAAATATCCATTAAAAAGGGAAATAAGCTAATGTTAAATAGTGAAAATTGGGCAAGAAAACCATTCTGAAGATAATGAAGATTAACAAGATCTGATTGTGTGAAAAATGGAGAAAGGACTGCACTAAAGAAATTATTTGTGTTCATTTCAGATTACAAATCCAAAGTAGAGAGATTAATCAGAAATACAACATATTAATAGTATCCATATACTATTAATGTTTGAATATTAAGTTCAAAGAGCTGCAAAGATCCCTACCTTTTTGTTCTTAGTTTCCCAGATAATATTCCATGAAGAAAATTAAAATATTGTTACCAAACAGGACCAATGAGAAAATAAGCCTTTTCCACTGTACATACAATTCAGCAAGCATCATTGTCAGGAGCTCAAGCTCAGTGCCTTCACAACAAACTTGGTGATGCGTTTATAAACATTGAGGGGTACTTTTGGTATTACCTTCTGTCTGTGCTCTCTTAAAACAAACAAACAAACAAACAAGCAAAACAAAACAAAAACAAAAAGAATCAAATGTTATACCATTGCCAAGATTTCAGCCAAATTGTGGTAGTGTGCATTTGACAAGAGCATTGCAACGTGCACCTGATGCAAAGTCCTGCTATAATTTGACCAAATTCATTTTTGTACATGAAGCCATCCCAGCCCCCTTATCAATGCTATGTGTATATGTATCCTAGACAATATCTTCTTTCATACTCAGTAGGCTACTCCAGAGGGGCAAAATGCAAGATAACCAGAGGCTAAACATCAAGCCAAATTGCTCATATCATTTGAGGTTCCCGGCAGAAACCACATACATTTACATTATGATTCATTACAGCAGTAAAATGAGAGTATGAAGTACCAACAAAAGCAATTGAGATGCTGAGGTTCTCAGCATCTGAGGTCTCTAAAATGTAGTAAACCACATTAAAGTCCAGAAAAGAACGTAGCATACAAGAGGTTGTCTTTTGGTTGGTAGTTACAAGCAGGGTGATAAATCTCTGTAGCCAGCATGGGACAAACTGTTCTACATGAGACAAAGAGGACGGCTTATGACTGTTAAAATCGGCATCTTAATTTAGTTGCCTAGTAGATTAGACAAAATGATAGCTAAACAATCCTGAGTTATAAAATTTGAATGTCACCACCGGGAAAAGTTTACTCTTTTAGTCTTATTATTCAAAAAGCCTTAAAATTATATATGCATGTGTATGTGTGTGTGTATGTGTATGCATATATGTATATACAACAATAATCTTATCTGTGAGATATCTTACTTTATTAAATCATTATATGTTCCTTTTTATTTCAAAGACTATAATATTAAAACAGTAAATCATGATAATATTATTCATAGCTATTTTCTGGTATTAATAATCGAAATAATTAAGAGCATAGAATAATATTTGTATCTAAGTGTTTTAGCACTTACTCCTTACAAGGGTTACCATTTGCAGAATATTCATAGGGAAAGAATATCCCTTTGAAGAAACACAAACAACAAAATGTATCTATATTTGAGAGAAAAAACTTTGTTTCTAGTTTATTTCCCTTGAAATAACCAGCATAAATGGAGTTTGTGTGGTAATATGTAAGATTCTATTATTGGATTACCTAGAAAAAAATGTTTTTAATTATTGGGTTCATTCTGAGAAAGAAAATAACATGACAGTATTTAGGAATCCAAAATTAGGTAGTGCTCCTGAAGAAGAGTTAAGAGCACTGACCAACCCATTATTTTCTCCTTGTACAAAGCTCAAATCCAAGTGGATCAACTGGAACTAATACAGGAAAAAGTGGAGAAGAGCCTCAAACACAGGGGTACAGGGGAAAAGTTCTTGAACAGAATAGCAATGATTTATGCTATGAGATCAAGAATCCACAAATGGGATCTCATTAAACTGCAAGGCTTCTATAAGGCAAAGGACACTGTCAAGCAACAAAATGGAAACCAAGAGATTGGGAAAACATCTTTTTTTTTTTTTTTTTAAGATTTATTTGAAGAGAGCGTCAGATCTCATTATGGATGGTTGTGAGCCACCTTGTAGTTGCTAGGATTTGAACGCAGGACCTTCGAAAGAGCAGTCAGAGCTCTTAACCACTGAGCAATCTCACCAGCTCCTGGGAAAAGATCTTTACCAATCCTCCATCATATAGAGGGCTAATAACCAATATATACAAAGAACTTAGATAATCAAATAGTCCTATTAAAAAAATGGGGTACAGAGCTAAACAAAGAATTCTCAACTAATGAATACCGAATGGCTGAGAAGCACCTAAAGAAATGTTCAGCATCCTTAGTCATCAGGGAAATGCAAATCAAAACAACCCTGAGATTCTACCTCACACCATTCCCAATGGCTAAGATCAAAAACTCAGATGACAGCAGATTCTGGTGAGGATGTGGAGAAAGAGTAACACTCCTCTATTGGTGGGATTGCAAGCTGGTACAACCACTCTGAAATCAGTTTGGCGGCTCCTCAGAAAATTGGACATTGTACTACCAGAAGGCCCAGCTATACCACTCCTGGGCATATATCCAGAAGATGCTCCAACATATAATAAGGACACATGCTCTACTATTTTCATAGCAGCATTATTTATAATAACCAGAAGCTGGGAAGAACCCAGACATCCTTCAACAGAGGCATGAATACAGAAAATGTGGTACATTTACACAATGGAGTACTACTCAGCTATTAAAAACAATGACTTCATGAAATTCTTAGGCAAATGGATGGAACTAGAAAATATCATCCTGAGTGAGGTAACCTAATAACAAAAGAACACACATGGTATGCACTCACTGAGAAGTGGATATTAGCCCTAAAGCTCAGAATACCCAAGATATAGTTCACAGACTACATGAATCTCAAGAAGAAGGAAGAGTGGATCCTTCTTAGGAAAGGGAAGCAAATACAGAGGCAAAGTGTGGAGCAGAGTCTGAAGGAAAGGCCATCCAAAGACTGCCCCACCTGGTGATCCATCCCATATGTAGTCACCAAACTCAGACACCATTGTGGATGCCAAGACATGCTTTCTGACAGGAGCCTGATATAGCTCTCTCCTGAGAGGCTCTGCCAGAGCCTGACAAATACAGAGGTAGATGCTTGCAGACAATCCTAGGACTGAGTTCCTCAATGGGGTCCCCAGTGGAGGAGTTAGAGCAAAGACCAAAGGAGCTGAAGGGGTTTGCAACCCCACGGGAAGAACAACAATTTCAACCAACAAAACCACCCAGAGCTCCCAGGGACTAAACCACCAACCAAATAGTACACATGGAGGGACCCATGGCTCTAGCTGCATACGTAGCAGATGATGGTTATGTAGCAGATGATGGCCTTGTCGGTCATCAATGGGAGGAGTGGCCCTTGGTCCTATGAAGACTTGACACCACAGTGTAGGGGAATTCAAGGGCAGGGAAGAGGGAGTTGGTAGGTATGGCAAATCCCTCATAGAAGCAGGGGAAAGGGTGATAAGATAGGGGATTTCATGGGGGAACTAACTGGGAAAGGAGACATTTAAAATCTAATTAAAGAGAATATCCAAGAAAAAAATAAAAAAAATAAGAAATAAAACAGCACTGACTCATCTTTAGAGGACTTAGGTTCCATTTCCAGAATTCACATGGCAACACTTAAGTGCCTATAACTACAGTTCTGTGAGGATATGATATCCTCTTCTTGTTTCCTTAGTCACCAGGTACACAAGTGGATACAGATAAAAATACAGATAAGACACCCATATACATACTTTATCAGAAAATATCAATAGAATAACAAGAATTCTTTTTATTGATATAAGTTTTATTGTATTATGATGAGAAAAGATACATGATTTCAATTTATCTGAATTTGTTAACATTTAAAAAATATTCTAAGTAAATAAAATTACATCACGTTCTTGTTTCCTTTTTGTACACTAACTCCTCCCAGAGACCCTCCTTAAATACCTGCAATACTTTTCATTTTTTTAATTTTGTCATATTCTTTAAAATATATAAAATATTGTAACAGTAAAAATGAGTACTATAAAAAATATTTGATATAAAGCAACAATAAATTGAACAGTCTTATGTAGATGCTTGTCTACAGCAATACTGAAAATACATACATTTTTCTCAATATAAATTTTAAATAACTTCAAACATATTAACTGTATATTTTAAAATGATACATCACTACTAGTATTTTTTTAAATGAACATAAATATGTAAAATCTTTTTGTTTGTTTGTTTGTTTCTTTGTTGCTTTTGTATTTAGTAGAGCTTAAAATCTTGGCTCTTACTGTGGTATAAGCCCAAATTAAGAACAATTTTTAGACATTGGATTTCATTGTAATAAGGCTGTACTTCAATGACCCTCACATCACCAAAGGATTTTACCTCCATCGTAGCTAAGCTGAGAGTTGACAGTTCTGCTGCACCAAGGAGTGAATTGTAGGCATGATTTTTGGATGCAGATTTCCTGCTATGGTCAAAACTAATTGACTTGAGTGAGTGACTTTATTCTCAGCCCACAGAGAACATGTTACATTCATTTAAGAAACGGTGTGTGTATTAAGGTGGTCTAACCATAAAGTCATTCACCAACGGTTTCAATGAACAATGGTTCTGCTTGGAGGGTGGCACAGACATTAGGTGAGGGTAAGAATTTGGTTGTTTGGCTGTGATGATTTTGAAAAGCATTCATCTCAGAGAAAGAGTAACTTATAAAGTCCTCTTCTTCAAACTTGATACAATAGTTACAAACATCAAGCAAAGCATTCAGTCTCATTCTTTGTTGTTCTCTTATAAGCTACCTATCAAACTAATTGTCTATATTTCTTTTGGCTGTATAAATACATTTGAAATATGTAAGCTGTTCTGAAAACCATAGTATAGTGTAAAAACATCAAATGAACAATCCTACTAATAAAGAGACTAAGACAGGAGAAACATGATTTCAAGATCATTATGTGGTACACAGCAAGACACTGTCATATACAAACAAGCAGAAAGTGTATATGGATTGTACAATACTGGACCTGTTTCTCCAATTACCAAATTAAAGAGACCATTAGATGATATCCAACAAATTTATAATTCCTCATACTTTTGGATTTCAATTGATTAGTATATGTTGGTAATATTAATTTTCATATTAAGATATTAAGAAAAAGTGATTGCTACTTCCTGTTATTTTTGTTTTTAGAGGGGAAATTAGGTTTGTGTGAATTTGTTGAAAGATTACTTTCTTGCTTTTTCTAGGGTGTAGTTTTGCTCCTTGTGTTGGTGTTTTCCATCTATTATCCTTTGTAGGGCTGGGTTTGTGGAAAGATACTGTGTAAATTTGTTTTTGTCATGGAATATTTTGTTTTCTCCATCTATGGTAATTGAGAATTTTGCTGGCAGCCTGGGCTGGCATTTGTGTTCTTTTAGGGTCTGTATGGCATCTTCCCTGACTCTTCTAGCTTTCATAGTCTCTGGTGAGAAGTCTGGTGTAATTCTGATAGGCCTGCCTTTATATGTTACTTGACCTTTTTCCCTTACTGCTTTAAAAATTTTTTCTTTGTTTAATGCATTAATGTTTTGATTATTATGTGACAGGAGGAATTCTTTTCTGGTCCAGTCTGTTTGGAGTTTGGTAGGCTTCTTGTATGTTCATGGGCATCTCTTTCTTTAGGTTAGGGAAGTTTTCTGCTATAATTTTGTTGAAGATATTGGCCCTTTAAGTTGAGAGTCTTCACTCTCTTCTATACCTATTATTCTTAGGTTTGGTCTTCTCATTGTGTCCTGGATTTCTTGGATGTTTTGTGTTAGAATCTTTTTGCTCTTTGTATTTTCTTTTGACTGTTTTGTCAATGTATTCTATGATATCTTCTGCCCCTGAGATTCTCTCTTCTATCTCTTGTATTTTGTTGGAGATTCTTGCATCTATGACTCCTGATCTCTTTCCTAGGTTTTCTAATTCCAGGGTTATCTCCTTTTGTGATTTCTTTATTGTTTCTATTTCCATTTTTAGATTCCTGATGGTTTTGTTCATTTCCTTCATTTGTTTGATTGTGTTTTCCTGTAGTTCTTTAAGGAGTTTTTGTGTTTCCTCTGTAAGGGCTTCTAGCTGTTTATCTGTGTTCTCCTGTATTTCTTCGAGGGAGTTATTTAAGTCCTTCTTACAGTCCTTTACCATCATCATGAGAAGTGAGTATTGATCTGAATCTTTCTTTTCTGGTGTGATGGTGTGACCAGGACTTGCTATGGTGGGAGAATTGGATTCTGATGATGCCAAGTGACCTTGGTTTCTGTTGCTTCCGTTTTTATGCTTGCCTCCGGCCATCTGGTTATCTCTAGTGCTACCTGCCCTAGCTAATCTGACTGGAGACTGTCTTTCCAGTGATCCTGGTTGTGTCAGAATTCCTCAGAGTTGAGAGCCCTCTCTGTGATTCTGTGTTCCTGGGATCCTGGGACCTTTAAGAGCTCCTGGGATTGGAGCTTCCTCTGGGTGCTGTGGGACTGGCTGCAAACTTTGTGTCCAAGGTCTGCTCAGGGCACTTGTCAAGACAGGCCAGAAACAACCCTTGCCACTGGGCTAGCAGAGTTCCTGCTTGCCTGGGTCCCACTGGTCCCAGTTAATCCTTGTGTTGTGACAGATGTTGTGTCCTCCTCACTTCTGATCCTCTGACCCTGGGTATGTTAGAGCACCTTGGAGTAGAGCTTTCTCTTGTTGTTGTGGGACTGGCTGCAAAATTTACCTTAAGGTTTGCTTATAACAAAATTTTTAATTCAAAATTAATAATTTTCTATCTTAAAAATTTTTCTTTTAAACTTTTTGCTCCTGTATTGTTAATTTTTTTTATTCTATTTTTTTGGTTAAATTGCAATGATTAAATTGAACTTCATTCCAAAGCCTTGGCTGACTAAATTATATTCTTTTCCACTAACTCATATTATGTTTTATCTTATAAATTGTTTAACATTTTATAATTGATAATGAAAATGAATTATAGTCAACATCTATTTGATGTGATCTAGCTTATTCTAATTTAAGCATACTGAATGAATTATATTATTTTCCACTAACACATATTATGTGAAAATATATTTTGTAAATTGTATATCATTTTGAAATTGTTAAAGAATATATATTATAGACAATATTTAATGTTATCCAGCTTATTCAATTTTAAGCATACTATCCTAAACATTAAGAACATTCAATTAAACTATGACTGTATTTGCTGATGGTATTTATATTTTTAATACATGTCAATGAATGTTAGGAACTTTAAGCCAGTTTAAGGAAGAATAAAGCAAAATTTTCAAGTACTTAAAACCTCAGGCTAGAAAGGTGGGGTTCAGCTTATTGAATCCTATTTTTGTTAGTAAGAAAGTTTATCTGCAAATTGCATTGGAGTTCAGCAGATGTTACATCAGGAGTATATGTCTACCTTTACCTTTCATTTTGCCTACCTGCTTATATTACCTATAGCTAATACAAAAGAAAATATGGCATCTTGAATAAATTAAAGATTAAATTATTATTATTAATAAAATCAGAATTATTTTCATTATAAAATATAAACACTTGTTGTATAAGTAATAATCCTGGATTTCTGAACCAGGTAATTTAAAATCTTTTTATTGGAATCTGTATCAATACAATTGTATTTATGGTGCAAAAGGGGAGGGGCAAAGAGTTATATACCCAAAGAATGCTTCATCCTATCACAGAGACTTTTTTAGTCACCCACGTTCATTACAGTTCTATTCATCATAGGTAGAAATGGAATAATGGATAAAGAAAATAAGGGATATTTACACAGCAGAATACTATCTAGTTATTAAAATAAATGATATCATGAAATTTGCTGGCAATTTTATGGAATTAGACAAAAAAAAATCACTCTGAATTAGGTAACCTAGAGTCAGTATCATAAATATGGTAACTACTTATATGTGGATAGTATCTGTGAAGCTAATGATAACCAAGCTACAATAAATAGAACTATGGAAGGTATGTACAGAGTAAGGGAACTGAAAGAACAGATAGGTCTCATTAGGAAATGTGAAACAGAACAGATAGCTATAATAGAAAGGGGATACTGAAATGGGGGATCAAGTGGAGATGGGAAGAGAGGAGAGGGTAGTGGGATTGGAAACTGTGAAAGACAGCTAAAATTAAGGAGTTTTGAAGGGTAGTATAAAAACCTAATTGTAGCCACCAGCAGCTATGCAAACAGGGTTCCTGAAAGAGAGTCAGGGGCCTGGGGAAAATAGGAGAATCAGACTGCTAGAGAAATAACCAGACCAAGTCAAAAGGTTCAGATTAAGATCCAGTGTGTATTTCAGAGTCTAAGAATATATAGGCAGGGAACCCATCCCCCAGTAAGCCAGGATCTTGTGGACTAATTAGCATCTTGTTGTTCTGTCTGGAAGGCAGGTGAAGCAGCTCAGTAGGGCATGACTCCTATAAGGAAGTTGCAGACTTGGCTGAACAATAGGCCTCACCGAAGGGGGAAGACTCCACCCTAGGTGGGCTAGCTGCTTGTGGCAATAACAAGGTCTGGTTCAGCCTGCTTGAGGCTGGGGGAGGTCATCCCTAATAAAGTAGAAACTTCTTCAATTATATACAGATATGAGGGCAAGCTAAATTGAAATAATGGGGGAGACAGAGTCCCAACAATGAAGCTTCTACTACTGGATTGACTTATACCGAGTTGTTGGCCAAAAGACCACAAACTAATATTACGACCCTGTTGTTGAAGACATGTTGTTTATACATGAAATTAAAGATGGAGATGTTGAGTTCATACCTATATAAAATCTCTCCTGTGTTCTAGCACTATTAGCACAAGAATATAGTCTGCATGCTCTCAAAAGAAAAATATAAACACAAATTCAATCATAAATCCTTTATCTATAATGGCCTACTGTATCTAAGATATGCTAGGGTAATGATGGCACAAAGTTTGTGTCAGTAACCAACCAACAACCAATTTTAACTAAAGCTTATTCTATAACAAGAAAGTCATACTTGGTATTGCTTGGTTCACCAAGAACCTGAAACTAGATTTCTCACATTCCTAGGGTAAAACCAAATAATAGTACCCCCAAATAAGAAAAGAAATATAAGGATAAAACAACTCCTAATTATTTTCTGTTATTTAAATAGATCACTGCCTTGCTCAGCCATCATCAGGAAAAGCTTTTGAGAACAAAGATAGAGACCCACAGACAGACATTACACATAGACTGAGAGACCTTGAAACACTCAGCATTAATCGGAAGGTCTCCCTTAAATCTTTCCCAGTAGAATTTAGGGAACCCTGCAGAAAAGGAAGCAAAAAGAGTATAAAATGTAGAGGGGTTGGAGGACACCAGGGAAATAAGACTCTCTGAATCAATATGGGCAAAGTTCTTATGACCTCACAGAGAGTGAAGGAACATTCACCGTGCATTCACTGGTCCTGCACCAGATCCTCTGTGTATATATTATGGCTTCTAGTTTAGTGGTTTCATGGAACTCCTGAGTATGCAAAAGAGTGGGTCTCTGTGTCTGTGCCTTCTCCTTCTTTGGATTGCCTTGTTCAACTTCAATATGATAGTTTTTGTTTAATCATTATGTTTCATTACATTTTGAAAAGAAAGAATGGATGAGTAAGTGAGTAATGGACGAATGGATGAATGAGTAAATGCAAACCTAGCCACCAGGCTAAAGGGCAACCCCTACCTTCTGGGAGAGAGAAAACAACGTATAATTGGACTGGATACTTTTGTGTGTGTGCTTTCATTTAATTATATTTTTGTGTCTTGTTTTCTGGTTTGATGTGGCTTTATTTTGTTTTCATTTTTTTAGAGAGTTTTGCTGTTATATTGGACTTTTGATTTTTTTTTGAGAAAGGACAAAGTTGAGTGGGTAGGAAAGGGGAGGGGATAAGGAAGGACTTCAAGAGAATAAATATGATCAAGATTTTGTGTCCAGTGACTTTCTAAGGGGGGACCAGACAGGATGCACAAACTTCAGAAGTGGCAGGACAGCAAGGACAGGATTCTTTCTGCCTCCATCTACACCTAGAAGGGACAGCAGACATACAACCCTCTGCCCCTTCCCCTGCAAGCAAAGAGCTTACCTCCAGGGAGTGCTCTGACCCAAGGACTCAGGTGAGATTACCATTTTCTCTCCAGTGACTTTCTAAGGTGGGATCAGCCTGGAGGCACAGACCTCAGAAGTGGCAGGGCAGCTCAGACAGGATACTTTCTACCTCCATCTATACCTAGGAGGGACAGCAGATCCACAACCCTCTCTGTACCTTTCCCTAAAGTAGAGAGCCAGTCTTCAGGGTGTGCTCTGACCCTAGGACTCAGAACGGGCCAATGATCCACAACCCTCTGCTCACAGGTCTTACCAGAGGAGAGCTGATCTCCCAGAAGTGCTGACACAGGTTTATAGACCCACAGGAAGAACAAGCTCCAGCCAGAGATAGCAAGAACATCTAACACCAGAGATCAACAGATGGCAAAAGGCAAATGCAAGGATCTTACCAACAGAAACCAAGACTACTCGGCTCCATAAGAACGTACTACTCCTACCACAGCAAGTCCTGGATATCCCGAAACAGGAGAAGAGCAAGATTTGGATCTAAAGTATATCTCATGATAGTGATAGAGGAATTTAAGAGGGACATGAATAACTCCCTTAAAGAAATACAGGAAAACACAGGTAAAGAGGTACAAGTCCTTAAAGAGGAAACACAAAAATCCCTCAAGGAATTACAGGAAAGCACAACTAAACAGGTGAAGGAATTGAACAAAACCACCCAGGACCTAAAAATGGAAGTAGAAACAATTAAGAAATCACAAAAAGAGACAACTCTGGAGATAGAAATCCTTGGAAAAAAGTCAGAAGAAGAAATTGCAAGCTTCACCAACAGAATATAAGAGAAGAGAGAATCTCAGGTAAAGAAGATACCATAAAAACATTGACACAACAGTCAAAGAAAACACAAAATGCAAAAAGCTCCTAATCCAAAATGTCCAGGAAATACAGGATACAATGAGAAGACCAAACCTAAGGATAATAGGTATAGAAGAGAGTGAAGACTCCCAACTTAAAGGGCCAGTAAATATCTTCAACAAAATTATAGAAGAAAA
>JADRCC010107409.1:0-14989 GCA_019843855.1 Hylomyscus alleni
CACCTGGGGTTCAACATATCATTTAGTTTTGGCCATTACACTGGCAGATCCCATTGTAATAATGCCAAAATTGATCATCATCAGGCTTGACCACCATAGATCCAACTCCCCTGACCTGGGTAGCAGACAGAAATGCTGCATGTTCCATTGACTCAAAATCTATTTTTACTACTTGGGAATATAATCTTTCTTGTTTATCCTCCAAAACCTTCCAGAACTTTCACTCAAAAAAGTCATCAACTCTAGGTTTTCTTTTTTTTTTTTTTTTAACTTTCTTATTGAAATGAGGTGAATTTGCTTTTGCTTTATGTTTTAGTTTTGATTTGGTTTGGTTTGGTTATTTCAAGACAAGGCTTCTCTGTGTAACAGCCCTGGCTGACCTGGAACTTGATTCGTATACCAGGCTGACTTTAAACTCAGAGATCCACCTGCCTCTGTCTCCTTCGTGTTGCAATTAAAGGCAAGCATCGCACCTGGCCTTAAGTTTTTTTTTTTAATCCTTGTAATTTATGTTATATCTTGAACAGAGATGAGACAAAAATGCTTAGGGCCTCATAGCTCTTCTTCTTCAGAAAGGAAGTCTGAGAAATACATAGGAAAGCAGGCTCAAGCAATCAGCCAATGACTCTGTCATCATAAGCACCATTGGGTAGCTTATATAACTCCATCTTCTTAGCTGTGAAATGAACACACTTTCTTGACAACACTAGGATATGAAAACAGTGGTGAAGCATGACTTCTGAAAAAGTCTGTGGCTATATTACATGCTGTTGATTTCCCCATTATTCCTTTGTGCCAGATTCTACCAGGGGAAATGCCCTATTGACAAGAACTGAAGGTGGTCTGTGACCACCAGTCAGTGAAGGATGGCAGCCCTGGACTAACACTTCAAGAAGAACTGGATACTGCCAACTGTTTAGGAAAGTAGTTTGGAGTGGATCCTTGGGTGAGTCTTCAGCTCTGCCCAACATCTAATTTGCACCTTGTGGGTGATTTTAAGAAGTGGCATCAAGTAATATAAACCCAAATTCCTGACCCACAGATGAATAAGACAATAAAAATGTATGCTATTTTAAGCACATTGCTTTCAGAATGGTGGGTTAAGTATCAATATAGATCAAATACAAGTCTCAGAAAATTAAAGACAAAGAACTTAGCTGTAATTTAGATGACTTTTTTTGACTCAGTTCTAAAAGTTACAGTCCTCTACTTAGATTTAAAGGGAAGACACATTGATTTCATCAACATACACCTAGTGTGTGCCCTTCTCTGGTCCAGTATAAGAGTTGCCATGGGACGAACCCAGGAAAATTGAGGAACTTTAAAGAACTAATGAATAACCATGAACAGA
This sequence comes from Hylomyscus alleni, assembly GCA_019843855.1. Taxonomy (NCBI): domain Eukaryota; kingdom Metazoa; phylum Chordata; class Mammalia; order Rodentia; family Muridae; genus Hylomyscus; species Hylomyscus alleni. Next base: position 1,352 of record JADRCC010107409.1, read on the forward strand.
AGTAAGAAAATATCTAAGTATTACCTTTTTGCCACTACTTTCCTTGCTCCCCTAACTCATGAAAATATCTCTTATATGCTATAACAAATAATTTAAATAAAATTATTTGTATAGTCAGTGGATTATTATGGGCAACCCAAATTCCATCAGGACAAAAGGCCAAAAGCCAAACCAAACAAACAAACAAACAAACAATCAGATAACTCAAGCAAATCAGAGGCCTTCCTCTACACAAAGGATAAACAGGCTGATAAAGAAATTAGGGAAACAACACTCTTCACAATAGTCACAAATAATATAAAATACTTTGGTGTGACTCTAACTAAGCAAGTAAAAGATCTGTTTGACAAAAACTTCAAGTCTCTAAAGAAGGAAATTGAAGATCTCAGAAGATGGAAAGATCTCCCATGCTCGTGGGTTGGCAGGATTAATATAGTAAAAATGGCCATCTTGCCAAAAGCAATCTACAGATTAAATGCAATCCTCATCAAAATTACAAATCAATTCTTCACAGACTTTGAAAGAGCAATTTGCAAATTCATCTGGAATAACAAAAAAACCAGGAGAGTCAAAACAATTGTGATTAAAAACAAAAACAAAAACAAAAAAAAAACCAAAAACTGCATGGTATTGGTACAGTGACAGGCAGGTAGATCAATGGAGTAGAATTGAAGACCCAGAAATGAATCCACAAACCTATGGCCACTTGATCTTTGACAAAGGAGCTAAAACCATCCAGTGGAGAAAAGACAGCATTTTCCACAAATGGTGCTGGCTCAACTGGTGGTTAGCATGTAGAAGAAGGCAAATCAATCCATTCCTATCTCCTTATACAAAGCTCAAGTCCAAGTGGATCAAGGACCTCCACATAAAACTAGATACACTCAAACTAATAGAAAAGAAAGTGGGGAAGAGCCTAGAGCCCATATGCACAGGGTAAAATTTCCTGAACAGAATACCAATAACTTATGCTCTAAGATCAAGAATCAACAAATGGAACTTCATAAAATTGGAAAGCTTCTGTAAGGCAAAAGACACTGTCAACAGGACAAAACAGCAACCAACAAATTGGGAAAAGATCTTTACCAATCCTATATCTGATAGAAGGCTAATATCCAATGTATACAAAGAACTCAAGAAGTTAGACTCCAGAGAACCAAATAACCAGATTAAAAAATGGGATACAGAGCTAAACAAAGAATTCTCAATTGATGAATACCGAATGGCTGAGAAGCACCTAAAGAAATGTTCAAAATCCTTAGTCATCAGGGAAATGCAAATCAAAACAACCCTGAGATTCTACCTCACACCAGTCAGAATGGCTAGGGTAAAAAACTCAGGTGACAGCAGATGCTGGCGAGGTTGTGGAGAAAGAGGAACACTCCTTCATTGCTGGTGGGATTGCAAGCTGGTACAACCACTCTGGAAATCAGTTTGGCGGTTCCTCAGGAAATTGGACATAGTACTACCAGAAGACCCAGCTATACCACTCCTGGGCATATACTCAGAAAATGATCCAGCATGTAATAAGGGCACATGCTACACCATGTTCATAGCAGCCTTATTTATAATAGCCAGAAACTGGAAACAACCCAGATGTCCCTCAACAGAGGAATGGATACAGAAAATGTGGTACATCTACACAAAGGAGTATTACTTAGCTATTAAAAACAATGAATTTATGAAATTCTTAGGGAAACGGATGGATCTGGAGAATATCATCCTGAGTGAGGTAACCCAATCACAAAAGAACACACATGATATGCATTCTCTGATTAGTGGATATTAACCTAGAAGACCGGAATACACAAAGTACAATCCATAAACCACAAGAAACTCAAGAAGAAGGAAGATCAAAGTGTGGACTCTTTGATCCTTCTTAAAAGGGGGAACAAAATACCCATGGAAGGATTTTCAGAGACAAACTATGGAGCAGAGACTGAAGGAAGGACAATCCAGAGACTGTTCCACCTGGGAATCCTTCCCATATTCAATCATCAAATCCAGACACTATTGTGGATATCAGCAAGTGTTGGCTAACAAAAGCCTGATATAACTGTCTTCTGAGAGGCTCTGACAGTACCCGACTAATACAGAAGTAGAGGCTCACAGCCATCCATTGGACTGAGTACAGGGTCCCCAATGAAGGAGACAGAGAAACGACCCAAGGAGTTGAAGGGTTTGCAGCCCCTTAGCATGAACAAAAATATGAACTAACTAGTACCCTCAGAGCTCTCAGGGACTAAAACTCCAACCAAAGAGTACACATGGGGGGACTTATGACTCCAGCAGCATGTGAATAGCAGAGGATGGCCAAGTCATCAATGGGAGGAGAGGCCCTTGGTCCTGTGAAGGTTCTATGCCCCAGTGTAGGGGAATGCCAAGGCCAGGAAGTTGGAGAGGGTGGGGTGGTGAGTAGGGGGAAGGGAGAGGGAACAGGGGATTGTTTTAGTTTTTTTTATTTATTTATTTTTTCTTATCTTATTTTCTTTTTCTTTTTTCTTTTGGAGGGGAACCTGGGAAAGGAGATATTGTAAATAAAGAAAACCTCTAATAAAAAAAAGAGAAAAAAGAATGTCCAATATAAAGACTGTTTAAAAAAAAAAAGAAACAATCAAGAAGGATCCTGTCTGGAAGTGCATTTTATTTTGTTAACTTCGTTAACTCCTTAATTATTCCTCAAATATAAAATCAAGAAAGTTCACCTAAATATCAACTTTCTGGCTCACCCACAACTATAGGACGACGTGGACATTCTGAGCCCATCTTCGCAAACATTCACATCCTGACCGCTGCCTGGCACAGGGCAAATTCTTTCTCCTTTCCTTGTTCAGACATGAGCTGCTCAAGTCGGCTTGGTCCCCAGCCAACACCTTTCACAGTTTAAACCCCAGAACATAGAATCTCATTCTTGAGTCCAGACTCTGACCTTCTGCTAAATTGGCTTTTCTTGTTTACTTTTATCTTCAGAGGTGATTCTGTCCCCTCTCTTATCTTGGGCACTGGGCTCATTTGGGGATACAACAAGAAGCAGGAGAAACTAAGCCCGCTCCCCACGCCAGGGTTCAGAGTAACCTGATAAGCTCATAAAGACCACTTGAGAAAAATGTAGAAAACTGGTCAATGTGATTTTTTTTTTTTTTAGTCCTTTCTAGACACAGGAGTCTATAGTGTAGCCCACACCAAGAAACCCCTCTTCTTTTTCTTTATGCTCTCTTCTCATCCTTGCTCTGGGTTGCAGAAGTCACACAGAAAGAATGACCGATGAATGCTGGGCCCACCAGAGGTGTGGCAGTGGTCCACGGTCTTAGGGATAGTTTGTCTCCTCTGCTTCTCTAATGAGATCCCCTGCAATTTTTCCCAGAAGAATTCAACACCCATGTTCTCAGGAGTCATGGAAAGTGAGAGAGAGAGGGAGGGGCGGAAGGGGGGGTCAGCTTCTCCAAGAAGAGTCTGGGTACTGAAAGCTGAGCGCTCAGAGGATAAGACATGCTGTCCTCATGCGTGTAGGACTTGCTCATGGTCTGGCTTTGGCCACTGAAAGATGGCTCTCGACCAATGGACTCTAGAGGAAACAGAGTTTGCAGCCTGGGAGGGTCTTGGCTAGGGCCTCAGCCGTGACCTCAGGCCCTTTAGCTGCACCTGAATACACATTTCCAAGGGAAAATGTGTTCTCCATGGAAGAATGGTTGCTCTGCCTCTCCCGGGGGGTGAGGGGGGACTCTTATGAGATCACCCCAGCTGTTCTAAATTAGACAGACAAGTGCACACACACACACAGACGCACACACACACACACACACACACACACACACACATATTTTACAAACCAACATAGGTTTTTTTTTTCTTTTCCCATTGAGTCTATCCTTTGACCTTCTGCCTAATGGGCTTTGCCTATACAATTTTCCCCTTCCTCTCACCTAAAATGTTGCCACACTGAATTTGCTCAGCAGCCGACACATCCATGAAAATACACAAGCAAGCTAAGCTCACCCCTGCTAAAGCAACTCCACACTTCACACTGGAACACAAAGGGAGCACCCACGGAAGGCTCCAAACCAGCCGCTTGCCAGAGAAAGGAAGAAGAGTCCCTGTCACCAAGAGAGGACTTGTCACACCCCTCCCCTCTGCCTCCCTCTGCACCCTCATTGTCCTCTCTCTGCCTTTGGAACTTCAGTGAAGTCAGATCTCAGAATCCAAAATGAAGTAGAAAGGGGGCTTTTTGACTTTCTTAGCAGAACAATTCTACTTCAGCAGAGCTCAGTGTTCCTGTGCCAGACTTACCTCCACAAGGCCTGCTGCAAGCTAAGATCAAAGTCTCCTTCCCCTCCCCCTCTCCTTCTCTCCCTCTCTTCTGCCCTCTCCTCCCTCTCCTTGTCTCTCTCCCCTTCTCCTGCATACTTTGTTCCTTTAATCCATCACTGTACGTAAAGATGAAGTAGTTTGACTCCAACTCTGATTGTACAGTAAAATTCACTGATTTCAACGAAAAAAGGGAAAACAGGAAGAGACTCAATATCGTCTTTGCTTATTTTTATTTTTTTTGCTCTTATATTTGTTTTTATTTTTAAAAGCTCTTTACTTATAAAGATTTTTTTTTGACATTTTGCTTAATGAAACCCCACTGTGTGAAAAAAAAAAAAAAAACTAAAGATTCACATGTATGTAACCATGTGACCCTCTGCTGAGGCCCGCCTGCTTATCTTGCCCTGTCACTTCATGATTAATGAAAAACAAAAACTTGGCCGGAGAAAATGCTCATCCAGCTTTAGATCTGAACACAAATCTCTCTGTGCCAATCGATGTCTGACTGAATAGGATGAAAGCTGTACTTGAGCGTCTAAAGCAGGATTTCAGTGCAGGGAATTAGTTTCCCAGGCAATGGAGTTGCTAAGAAGCGGAACAGTAGACAATGAGGCAAATCAGAGGCGACCAACAGCAGGACACAGCTGCAGGGACAAAGGGAAGATGAAGATATCAGAACGCAGTGGGTGGGTGGGGGTCATCGGGCGGGAGCTGAAGCACAGACACCTGTCTAGAAAGATCTCGAAGCCAGGAAGCTGCAGCTGCAACTGGAGACCCAAGTAAAGCTGGGAAAGTGAAGGAGAAATTTAATGTGGCCCTGGCTGAACTTCGCTGGGAGCCCTTGATCCAGGAGCCTGGGAAATGTTTGAAAGTGGTCAGTCCAGAAGACCAGAGCAAAGAAGACAGAATCCAACTCACGCATGCTCCTCTTGCCTCTGTCTTCACCGTGTTCTGCCTGCCAGCGTTCTCATCCAGCCATGGAAACAACAGGATGTGAGCTCTAGAGGGATTGGCGGTTGGAGCTGCAAAGAAAGGTGCCATAGGTTCACAGATCCAACGTCTCAGTCAAATTCATTTCTATTACTAGGGCTGCCACTAGTTCTAGACCAAATCAAGGAGTCAGAAAATGCACTGAGGCCCCGGCAAAGCGACCCAAGTCAGGCAGTGCATTAACTGAAGCCCTGCTGGAAGCCTGACAGATGTGGTGGCACAAGGTACTGGATCCCCACTTGTGTCATAGAAGAGGATTAGGAAAGAGATGTTGTGTGATATTTCTGTATCAACCTGAAGGCTCCGTTCAAAATATTCTTCCTAGACAGATGCTCCTTGTGTCCAGTTTGCATTCTTCAGAGCTGGCACTTACTCCTATAGAGACAGAAGCCTCTGAGGATTTCTCCGTTTGGGGAGGCCCCGGAAAGAGCCACACATTTGTTCTGTTAAGAATCCACTCATGATGAAACCCAACACATCCCAGTTGAATCCTCCATTTGGTAACATGTTTCCATTGCAATTATAACTGTCTTACGGCTGCTATTACCAAACATGTCTTTCTCTGCCCTTAAAGATCAGAAACGGGGAGCGCGTGAAGAGGCAAAAGTGAATACAAACAGAAGAATGGAAAATTACCTCCATGAAGCACAATGGTTAAACAATGACTAAGGAGGCTGTGATGTGCATTAACACAAATCTGCAAGTGTAAACTGTTTGGTGGGAAGGGGAATGAGTTGGGATGACCTTGACAAAGAGGGCAAATTAAGCAAAAGCTGTTTCTCCTCCCTGGGAAAGGAGTAAGAGAGAAATCTGGATCTTTCTATGTTGGTCCAGGAAGCCTAGCTGGGACAGGCAAGAAAAAGGACATGTCCATATGGCCAGAGAATCCTGAGACAGAAAGCCAGGCAGGACTTAAGGTTTGTCACCTAAAACCTATGATTTGCTGCCTTAGGCTTAGTTTCATCACTCGTTAAAGGAGATATCACAGAAAAGATTTGTGGAAAATGTGCTGGGGGCCAGACATTGTTCTGGGTGCTGGGGATATTGTAGGGGAGAAGTGTCAACTTTGTTCTGAAGGAGTGTGTATCCTGGTGAAATAGCACACAAGACACAGATTGCCAAGTGAATACAGCACTCTAGTGACCAGGAGGGCCAGAATTAGAAAGGAAGCTGGTAAGAGTAATCTTAGGGTTTCACTGGGCAATGCATTACCCTCTCCCCACCCCATGGGCCTGTGTCTTCGAGCATTTCTTCTACATCTGGTGAGACTGTTTTGGAAGATTGTAGAACATTTAGGTGAGTGATTCTCAACCTTTCTGATGCTTCAACCCTTTAAGACAGTTAGTTAGTTTCTCATGTTGTGGTTCCCCCAACTATAAATTTATTTCTCTTGCTATTTCAATAACTGAAATCTTGCTACTGTTATGAAATGTAATGTGAATATTTTGGGAGATAGAGATTTGCCAAAGGGGTCGTGTCCCACAGGTTGAGAACAGTCACTGCTTCAGGTGGTGGAGCCTCGGTGGGGGGAGTGCATGTTACTAGGGGCTGGCTGCTGGGGTTTGATATTCAGATTAACTTTCTATCTAATCTCCATTTGCAACCAGTCAAGGTAACAAGGACAGCTGCCTCATACTCCTGCCACCACCGTGCCTTCCTTTCAATGATGGACTGTATCCCCTTCAGCGGCGGAGAACCAAAATAACTCCTTCTTCAACTAAGTCTTCATTGTGTCACAGCAGTGAGAAAAGCAACCAATAGCAATAATGATGACAAAGGACGATGAGCTGCTTCACACAGAGGAAGGAAAGAACTTCTAAAATGTATGTCTGGGGAGGGTTCCAGGTGAGGACCTGACAAGGACAAATGTCCTGAGGCTTCCGAACTTGTTTTGTAGGCATAAATAAAGCACGGGCACAACTTCTGGGATACTGTAAGCAGTTCACTGGTGCCTGCTCTCATTTTTTAAAAATATAAAGAAAGTATTTGCACAGCACTTTTGCTAAGAGTTGACCAGCAACGATCATAATCTGTAACTCCCCTCAACTCCAGACCACTGTTGTTCAGCTCCTTGTGATCACCTTTTGTTTGTGGAGCTAGTACTTTTAGTTCTTGCTTAGACACGAAATACAAGAGGGCACAAAATAACCCGAACTAGAAGCTCACCCAAAATGCCTGGCCATATTTTACTCAGAGGCTGTTTGGCACAAATGTTTACATGTTTACACATGCTGCTCTTACTCTATTATCGACAGGATGACAGTGTGGATATGGAAGTTGACATTAGATGCCATGCCTTTACACTCTAAATTCTTGGGGTTGTTGGGAGGATCCCATGAAAGGCTGCTGACTCTGGGCGCCTTCTGCGAACCATCACAGCACAGTGAATCACTGCTGACTGAGGAACATGAAGTGAGTCTCCTGAACTCATGGCCGTGGCTCTGGTGGGACTAAGCCCACCCATGGTTGGGATAACTAGGAAATATAAGCCGGAGACCAATGCTTGCCCCAAGGAAAACACAAAGCCAGTCAGATCCCAAGGGGGGGACTCTTCTGTTTTCAATATTCTTTGAGATGCAAGCCGATGGTATTTGTTTAGGTTGGCCTTGAAAAGGAATCATTCTGTTGTGAATCCAAGTTGCTTAGAAAAAGTTGATGATGTCTACAAGAGGATGATTAAACTAGGCACACATCACAGGAGGGAGAACAAGAGAGATTTCTCTGTCTTCTAAAGATGTGCAATTAAAGCTATAGGCATGGTGTCGCTTCAGAGGACTCACATTTCAGTGTCAAGACTGGTGGGGTTTTGGGGTGCTTCAACTCGGACTCTCAAGGTCTAGAGTCAATTACTGAATTTTAACCGGAAAGAAATAGAGAGTTCACTGCAAGTGATTGAAAAGACAACATGAAGTTACAGAAAGGACTCTTGTGACTATACCGGTGTAGCCCAGCCACACTCCAGACTATCACTGACCACAAAGGCAGGGAGGCACTGACCCTGGAATGCAATTTCTTATTACTATCATTACAGATTAGTGGCAGAAAGAAGATGGAAGGGAACTAAGAGGGCTCATTTAAAATTCCTAGGTCAGGTTGAATCAGCTTGGCCACCCACGTGCTAGTCATAGTCAGTTCAAAGATTGGTTCCATTGGTCCTGAGAGTGGAAAAGGGAGCACCCCTCCCAGGTATAACTGTTTGCCTCTAGGGCCCAGAAGGGACATTGGAGCTATGAAGATATTTTCAAGTCCTCCTAGAGTAAGCCTTGGTACACTGCCCCTAAAGATGCATGCTCTTAGATTAAATGTCATATCTCCTTTACATAGGTCATATCAAGAGGTTTCTGATAGCACAATCCTAAATTTTATCCTAACTTGAAGTAAACATTGGTCACTGTTCATAAAATAAGAAGGCTGTGAAGCCCATGAATATCCTAGCATGCTCTCTGAAGATCAAGCACAATCAAGATGAGTTGCATTAGACAGAAGATGTGGTCATAATGTATCTACCATGATTCTATACCTTTGAAGGAAGTCACTTCATCTAGCTCCTTCCTATGTCCCACCTCTCTACCATCCAAAGAGCATGCCTATAATCTAACTGACGGACAAGTGGCAGTTTTAGTAAATGTGAGGTTTCTAAATTATTTTCTAATTAATGAAAAAGAATCACAATAAGAAGGAGGTCTGAAGAGAAAGAAAAGGGAGGTCGTGGAGAGAGAAAGGTTAGGACAAAAGAGGTGAGAAAGATGCTGAATGTTCTGTGTGAGCCCAGAAATCTGAACAAACTGTAATTTCTATCTTAATTTTCCTAGACATTTTCTTTTCTTTTCTTTTCTTCATGTTTGAAAAGGAAAGAATAGAAATGGAAGAGATGAGGGGAGGTGAGAAGGAGAGAAGAGAGGAAAAGAGATCACCATAGTCAAGTGAACAATTAAAAATAATTGTTCCTCATTACCCTTCTGAGGGCTGTCACTTTCTTTGCCTCTGCTGTTATCTACTGGTCTTGTTCCAGTTATATTCTCAAGCCCAAGAGGAACCTTTTATCCACCTCTTGGACTTTCAGCTCTAGGACCCTTTGAAGCTCAAGACTTGCAGCTTTTAACTGTTGGATAGATGAACCCAAATCTCCATAGATGACCTCCATTGGCAACTAGTATTTAAGATGCACTGAGCAAGCAGGCAGGAAAGCATGATCAATGACTTGTACTACAACACAACCCTTGGCTTTAATGATTGTGCTGGAGTTACTTTTTGGAGGAAAGAAGGTAAAATTTGGACAAGCATGGCTTCCTGAGATGTCTAACCTCAATTGTCAACTTGGTTGGATTTAATTTTTATGGCATTGTGAAGCAAAATGTTGGATATGTCTATGAGAGCCTTCCCATAGAAGTATAACTGAAGAACCACCCTGAGCATAGGTGACACCACCCCATGAACAAAGATAGAAAGGGGCAAAGTAAGCTGAGCTGAGCTGAGCATCAACATCCACTTCTCTGCTTCTTGGTTGCAAGAACAATGTGACCATATACTTCATGTTTATTCCATGATTTCTCCACCATGATGAATGACATCCTCAAACTATGAGCCCAAATAAACCATTCCTTCTTTACATTGTTGTATATGTATACACAACATGATTGTTGTGTATTTTTGTCACAGCAAAGAGAAACATATATATATATATATATATATATATATATATATATATATATATATATATATTCAAAGTACCCTTCGTCTTGAGCCATATCTTGAGACCATAAGGACTGTCTTTTTTGGATAGGTTCACATATCAATATTATGCAAGGGCACTCATCCAGTGTCTTCTGGCCCAATCCAGAGGTATCATTCCAATAAGCACACATAGCAAGACTGGGTCCTTAGTTACCTAACACAGATAATAAAGACTTTTTGAAAGAGTGGGTCACAGAAAGAAAGCCATTCATTGAGCTAATATTGTCAACTGATATCCTACCTTAAACATATGAAACAGCCAGTGCCTGTTATTTAAGAGTAAATCAAATGGTGCTCACTACATAGCCAAAATTGCTTCATTTTTAAAGTAATTATTTTACCTTGGAAACTAAAGAATAAGTATGGACAAAATATCCTGTAATTTGAAATTCTACTCTAGACTATGGTTTTGCAAAAAAGCAAACATCACATTGAGTTGATGGATAATTGTCATACAAATAGACTTTGGGGTTCATGGACCTGTGCAACCCTTCCTACTACTTGAGTGAAGCCTCATGAAATCAGTTTTACTTGGGTGACTGAATGAGGATATAACATCAAGGCAAGTGCCTGCATTGCATTGATGACCACTCAGCTTGCATCAGGAATTGGGTGAAGTACTTAGTCTTTCCATACCATGAGGGAAATGCAGTACTTACTTCACAGATGTGCTGTATGTTGTTTAAATAAGGTAACGATTACAATGTGTTGGAATGAATGTCTAGCACATGAAACAGACTGAATCAAACTTAGACATCTATTTGATATTAATGGCCTAACGTTTAGCCAGGTTGTGGCTAAGAGAATAGATCTGGAGTTTTACAATATGGTCTGTTTTCATCTAAGTTTCTTGGAGATGGTACATTAGGAATCAAATTGATTTTATGAGTCAAAGAGATTACCTGTGTCTTAGGATGAATTAAGTAAGCAATAATACAATGAGAAACCATGGTATTGATCATGGTGGGGACTTATGGTCTGGTGATCTGTCAGTATGATCTGATTACTTGACATGGTATTAAGATTCTTTCACTTTTATGAGAGGGTCATGGCATCCAATTTCCCAGTTACTGGAGAATGATGAGAGAACCAGGTGAAGGTTTTGGCCCACAGATGGCACACATTTCTGGAATTGGTTTTATTAGGAAGACTTGGGTAACTGGCATCAGTGGAATTCCAGGAAGGAAGTGGCCAGGAAGAAATGCCAGTGAATGGAAAGAACACCAGCTCTCTCTACTGTGTGCACAGGAGGTGAGCTGGCAAGGAAAAGGAATTGAGCATTGGCTGTATATCCTGAACTTGCTGCTTAGGCTGTATTGACTACCTACGCCTTTTCAGAGCAATCCCTACTATACACAGCTATTTATCGATTAAAAATACACAAAACACCATTAGCCTCCATCCCACAGGGAGACTGACTGCCTAGTGTGATGAAGGAAATTCAATTCTGCCATGGAATCCTTGATCTCTCCCGTCTGCTTCCACTTCTCCCTTTTTAATTTTCTGGTTCAGCAACCATCCATGTATCCATTGCAATATGACAGTGGATGTCATATGCTCCTCACTTCTTAGACAGGAGAACAAAATCTCCTAGAGACTGAGAAATGCACCCCGAGTATCAAAACTACTGAGCATGAGCATTTTGATGGGAAGTGATTGATTCCTTCCAGGCAGCACTCTTCCACTAACCTTAACAGCCTTGGGTTCTTCTACTCAGTAACCAACAGTGAGATTGTGTCCAGAGATGTATAGGACTATTAGTTCTTTCCCAAAGTCATTCCAAAAAGAGTTGAAATATGAAAATGGAGGGCTTCCTGACCATGTCTGAATTCTTAAAGTTAAACTTTACTTGAAGCATAAGAGTTCTCACAAAAGAAAATCTAATAGTCTGCTCTGAAGGGACTTAGCTCCTTTGTTGATGTTTTTCTGGGAAGCTGGTAATGAACCCATAAATGCTAATGAGGAATGTGTTGTGGCTCCCCAGCAGGGCTTAGTCAAACCAGCCTTGTTAGAGGACAGGATTACAGGGCTTGGAATGATCGCACTCACTCCGCCACACTGGGCTGGGCACTGCATCAGGAAGGGCACTGTCTGCTTCATCAGTGCAGATTGCACCCTTTCCACCCCAGCCTCTCTGACCTAGATTATTTCCCCAGGAGGATAGTTTCAAAGGCTTCTTTTCAGAGTCAAGCTGGAGCTTTTAGCTCTCCATAGGCTTGGTCACTTGCTATATGCTGAGTACCAAGACTGTACTGTGCCAAGACTGCCAAAGCCGTGAGAAGAGACTCTCTATAGACTCCTTCTTGGTTCATCACCTAGTAGCCTTCATACTATGGATCTGAAGCATCCATAATGAATAAAGAGTCCATAAGTTGGGACACTGCTCAAGCACAAAGAAAGGGCTCTGAACAATTTGAAACAGGAATAAAGAATGTCAAAAAAAAAAAAAAAAAAAAACTCTGGTTCTCTGGAAACTCATAAGAAGCCATTGTCAGTCTTAGCTCAGAGAGGCAAAAGAAGAGAGGGCAGCAAGCACCTGACTGTTAAGAGTAGCCACTACAGCTGTAGCCTGACAAGAGGGGAACTTATGGGAGATATCCCCTGTGGTCATTCTCCTCGATGGAAGCCCATCAATAGAGCCCAGAGGCACCCTCTGGGACACAGACAGGCAAGAAGAGGTGAGTGGTTTGAGGAGTTGTACAAATTTGTTCCCCAAGACATGGTGTGAGAGCCTTAGGAGTCAGTTAGGCAAGTACAGTACACAGTTTCCTCAGCCAGCTGTTTTCCTCAGCCTTCTGCCTCCTCAGACATACCTGTCCACGCGGCTAGTAGCATGCCTGCTACTGGACAAAATTGATCATACTCTCTGCGTTGTTGTAACTCAGAGCCTTTCTCCATGTTCCATGGCCAGCGGGCCCGTGTTGATTGACAGCTTTGTTTGCTGGTAAAGATGAAAGGTTATGGGAAGCTCACTGGTACAGCATTTCTCTATGCGTGACCTGGGAATCAGACAACAACAACAACAACAACAGGGCCATGACCTGAACATCCTGTGTTTTACTTGGAATGGTTCTCTTTGCAATGTATCTGACAAGAGTGGGTCAGGTCATTTTCTGACCTTGAGACCCCTAGAAAGTCTGTCTATGTAGTTGATAGACAAGAACACAGATGATTCAAAGCAGCACAAAGATGCATTCATGATGCATGGGCTGAACTTAACATCTCCCAGTGTTTGCTTGGTGGATAGAGAAATGGGGGAATATGAAGACTTGGAACACAGGAGTGGATCTAGTTCCCTAGGGATCTCGAATCATGTGCTTTGTTCATTGGCCAGTGTAAATCTTTCATATAGTATTCTTAGCTGAGCATTCATCATAGGCCACTAATAGAAGTCTTTGACAGAATTGATCTATTACATTCCTCTCCCTGTAGCCACTCCAACAGCTATTCAGCAAGGAAATGATATGAGAGATGCAGATAGTTAAAGAATCTTATACACAACTGGTCCTCCTATACAAAAAAAAAAATCTCATTTATATATAATGTTCAGAAGCCTATGATAAAGAGTTGACAACTTAGAGGTGAAGAAACTGAGATGCAAAAAAA
>JADRCC010107423.1:0-12581 GCA_019843855.1 Hylomyscus alleni
TTTTTGTTTTTGTTTAGACAAGATTTCTCTCTCTCTCTCTCTCTCTCTCTCTCTCTCTCTCTCTCTCTCTCTCTCTCTCTCTCCCTCCCTCCCTCCCTCCCTCCCTCTATCTCTCTTCCTTTTCAACCTCCCCTCCCCACTTTCTCTGTATGTATAAGAGTTTGACTAATTACTGCTACTACCACCACCAAAATAATAAGAATTAAACAACCATTGGTCATTAATATCTCTAAATATGAATGGACTTAATTCTCCCCAATAAAAAGACACAGGCTAACAGAATGGACAAAAAAAAATGGTATCCATCCTTCTACTTCATACAGGAAAAATATGTCAACATCAAAGATGGCCATTCTAATATCTAAAAACCAGACTTCCACCCACAAATAATTCAAAGTAATGAGAAAGTATAGTTTACACTCAAAAAAGGAAGAACCTACCAAGATGACATCTCAATTCAGAGCATCTATTCCACAAATACAAGGGCACTCACATATGTAAAAAGAAACATTATAAAAAGTTTATGTTACATGTCAAGCTCCACTTACTGGGAGAATTTCACATTCTGTTTTTACAATGAATAGGTCATCCAGACAGAAACTGAACAGAGAAATACTGGAACTAGTAGTTGTTATGTCTCAAATTGACTTAACAAATATTTACTTCTTCTCAGTATCTCAAAGAATGTTCTCAAAAATTGACCACATACTCTGCATCCTTTCAGATGACCATGACTCAGTATCCATGTGTGTCCTCAACAACTGGAGATAGGGCTGTCCCTAAAGCTGTTGCCTGTTCTTGGAATCAATTCCTCAACTAGGAGGCATTATGTGGCCTTAGTGAAAGAATATCCACCTAATATTGTGGAGACTTGATATGCCAATGTGAGAGAATACTCAGGGGGAAGGGCCTACCTACCCTATAGAGAAAAAAGGGAGGGGGTGGGAGGAGGAACTCTGTGAGGTGTCACTGGGAAGTAGGCAGTAATCAGGATATAAAAGGAATAAATTAAATATATTAATGGGGAAAAAGCTGAGTTTCAACAAAAGAAACAACAGAGAGCCAACAAACCCATGGGAACTGGACAACTCTTTGCTGAATGACTACTAGATCAACACAGAAGCGAAGAAAGAAATTAAAGTCTTCCTAGAATTCAATGAAAATGAAGGCACAACATAAGTTGTGTTTAGTTTAGTAGCCCTTCTACACACAAACAAAATTTCAGGCTGAGAAAGAAATCAGGGAAACAACACCCTTCACAGTAGCCACAAAAAATATAAACTATCTTGATATAACTCTAACCAAGCAAATAAAATTCCTGTATAACAAGAACTTCAAGTTTTTGAATAAAGAAATCGGAGAAGATATCAGAATATGGACAGACCTCCCATGTTTACGAATCAGTAGGATTAACAGTAAAAAATGGCCATCTTAACAAAAGCAACCTAAAGATTCAATGCAAACCCATCTAAATTCAAACAAAATTCTTTACAAGCCTTAAAATAAAACCTCTTAAATTTATATGAAAAACAAAAAATATCAAGAAAGCATAAACAAACTGTATAATAAAAGAACATCTGGAAGTATCACCATCCCCTACTTCAAGTTATACTACAGAGCCATAGTAATAAAAACCTCATGATATTGGCATAAAAACAGACAGACCGATCAATGGAATCAAAAACAGAAATAAATCCACACACCTATGAATACTGATTTTTAACAAAGAAGCCAGAATTATACAATGAAAAAGAAAACATCTTCAACAAATGGTATTGGTCTAACTGGACATCTGCATGTAGAAGATTGCAAATAGATGCTTATAGATCTAATCACCTTGCACAAAATTCAAGTTCATGTGGATGAGAGACCTTACATAAAACCAGATACACTAAACCTGATAGAAGAGAAAGTGAGAAATATCCTTGAACACATCAGCACAATTAATTTAACAATTAAAATAATGGGACCTCATGAACTTAAAACGTATCTGTAAGTCAAAGTATTCTATCAATAAGACAAAATAGCAGCCTATAGAATGAGAAAATATTTTTACTAACTCCTCATCTGACAGATAATTTCCATAATATATAATGAACTCAATCAACTAGACTTCAACAAATCAAATAATCTAATTAAAAAATGGAGTATAGGTCTAAGCAGAGACTTCTCAACAGAGAAATCATACATGGTGGAGGAGCACTTAGACAAATGTTCATCATCCTTAGCCATCAGGGAAATGAAAATCAAAATGACTCTGAGATTCCATCTTACACCTGTCAGCATGGCTAAGATTAGAAAACTCTAGTGACAGCTCATGCTAGGGAGGATGTACAGTAAGGGAAATACTCTTACATTACTGGTAGGAGTGCAAACTTGACCAGCCACTTTGGAATCAATATGGTGCTTTCACAGAAAATTGGAAATCAATCTACCTCAAGATCCAGTTATCTCTTTCCCAGAGAATATACCAAAGGAATGCTTTATCCTCCCACAAAGACACTTGCTCAACTATGCTTTTAGCAGCTTCATTTTTATTTTTATATTTATTTTTAATAGCCAGAAGCAGGGAACAATCTAGGTATTCATCAACTGAGAAATGGATAAACAGAATGTGCAATGTGGAGTAATGTTTAGCTATTTGAAAAAAATCATAGAATTTGTAGGCAATGGATGGAAGTAGGAAAAATCACCCTAGGTGAGTTGACTCAGACACGGAAAGATCAACATTGTTTGTATTCACTTATAAGTGAATATTAAATATAACATAAAGGATAATCATGCCACAATCCACAGACCTAGAGAAGCTAAGTAACGAGAAGGGCCCAAGGTAGTACACATGAATCTCCCTGGGAAGAGAAAATAGGATAGATATTGAGGCTGGACTGATGGTGAGTGGAGATGGGAATATGAGGGAACAGGTAAGGGGAGCATGGAGGGAGAGAAACAACTGAAATTGGTCAGTATTTCAGTGGCACTGTATAATCCTATTATAATGGAAACTCCCAGGAAATCTATAAGGCTCACCATAGCTAAGATTTCTAGTAAGGGAGGATATGGAACCAGAATGTGACATCTCCTGTGACCAGGCAAGACTTCCAGTGGAAGGACTGGGACAACAATCCAGCCACAAAACCTCTGACCTACAACTTTTCCTGCCTGGAAGATGTACTTGGATAAAGGTATCACAGAAATTATGTGAGTGGTCAACCAATGATTGTTCCATCTTGAGATTCATGTCATTAGAGAGTGCCTACTCCTGACAGTGCATGGATGAACAGGACTCAGCTGAATAGCACAGAGACAAAAGATAAAACTAAACACAACTGGCCAAAAATATCAATAGAATGGCTCCTAATGATACTCTGTTATATGCTTAGACCAGAGACTAGCATAATCATTATCAGGGAGGCTTCATTTGGCAACTGACAGAATCAGATGCAGAGACCCACAGCCAAGCATTAGGTGAAGCTTAGGAAATCCTGTGGAAGGTGGGGAAGAAGCATTGTAGGTGTCAGAGGATTCAAGGACACCACAAGAAACATCACAGAATCAACTAATCTGGACTCTGGTAGGAGTTTGTAGAGACCTAACTGACAAGCAGGAAGCCTACATGCTTCTGGTCTAGACCTTTGGCATATAAGTTATGGTTATGTAGCTTGGTAGTCTTATGGTGCTCCTAACAGTGGGCTCAAGGTCTGTCTCTTATTCTTTTACCTGCTTTGGGAACCCTTTTCCTCCCAATTCATTGCCTTGTCCAGCCTTAATATGAGAGGAGATGCCCAGTCTTACTGAAAGTTGATATACCAGGTTTGGTTGATATCCATGGGAGGTTTGCCCTTTTCTGAAGACAAAAGCATAAAGAGTGAATGGAAAGGGGTGAAGGGAGGTAGGAGAAGGGACTAGGAGGAGAATAGGAAGGCTAATAGTGATTGGGGTGTAATATATGAAAAAAGAATATTAATTAATCTTACCATTTGTTATAATTAGGAGCTATACCATTGACCTGTCTGTAAGATATCCCTATAGGTGCAATGGTGATACTACTATCTTGGTGGTAACTAATATCTGAACTTAAGGCCCAATTAACTGTATGAAAATCATGCTTGGTCCTGGAAACATAGACAATTAACTGGACTAGTGAGGTCACGGATTATTATAGGAACCTACTTCTGCCACTTTGTTGGACTATCATAATTCTTAACTATATTCTAAGTTCCTATCCATGTATACAGAGATAAATATATCTCTCACCCTTCATCAAGGCAACTTTTCTTAGCCGTAGACAGAGATCATTATAGAAAATCACAACTGGTCAAAATTCAGCGAACAATACTTTATGGGTGTGATGGATTGTGTATACTTGGCCCAAGGATTGGCCCTATTTCGAGGTCTGACCTTGTTGGAGTAGGTGTTTCACTGTGGGCAGGAGCTTTAAGACCCTACTCCTAGCTACCTGTAAGCCAGTCTTCCACTAGCAGCCTTCATATAAAGGTGTAGATCTCTCAGCTCCTGCACAATGCCTGCCTGAATGCTGCCATGCTTCCACCTTGATAATAACTGAACCTCTGAACCTGTAAGCCCCAATTAAATGTTTTCCTTACAAGAGTTACCTTAGTCTGTTCTTTTAAAAGTTTAATTAAATTTTTAGGAAGGATATAATATTTGGAATAAAATGTAACAGAAATGACAGAGTGAGTCAAACATATGAAGATAAAAATGCAAGTCCAGAAATATATCAAAAAGTGCAAATGTTTCTAAAGTTTCTGAGAAACAAGAATGCTTGTATAGTACTGAGAGAATGGCAGGAAAAGTAAAGTTTGAGGCAGACTATGTTAGATTAGACTGTGTAAAGTCTCTAAGCAATTGCTTATACCTTGAAGTTTACTCAATGAAAAGGAAGCCACAGTGGAATTTTGCAGAAAAAAAAAATTAATCTCAAAATAAGCTTTACATCACAGCACCAATAACTGCTGTGTTATGAATGGTTTGAAACAATGCAAAGGTAGAAACCAAAATTAAATAGTATGCTATAGGAAAATTCATGTCAATAGTTGACAAATTATCAAAAGGTTTGCTTTCTTTTCTGACATTTTAATTTATACAGAAAAATTTACAAATTTACCTAAAAATGAGAATGTAATATTGAGCTCTATGATATAGAATATGGAGCATATAATAATTTCACACTTAAATATTTATTTTCTTCAGCAAAATTTAGTCAACTTCTTCATATATATAATAAAATAAAGACATCAAGAAAGATGAAGAGAAGCTTTAGCAATAAAATACCTATTATTTAAACACATACATATACCAGCAACACTAAATTGAATCAGTAAGTTATATGTGTGTATATATATATGTATACATACATATATATATGTATATATATATATATATGTATATATGTTCCACTAAAATTTATAGAAGAAAAAAATCATGAATTTGAGAGAGTGAACACTGAAGGAGTAGGAAGTAGGAAATGTAGTGGTGGAAATGATGCAAATATAATACTCATGTATAAAATTCTCAAAAAATAATAAAATAATTTTCTAAAAATATCATAATGCCAGTGTCTATATGTCTCTTCTAAAATATACATTGTAGTTCAGTTGACATTGTGGTGGTTTGAATATATATAGTCACATAGACTCATGTGTTTAAATCTTCAGCCTGTAGGGAGTGGTACTATAGCGGTTTGGCCTTGTTGGAGTAGGTGTGGCCTCATTGGAGGAAGTTTGTTACTATGGGTCAGGCTTTGTGGTCTTCTATGCTCAAGATACTAACAGTGTAGCACATAGTCACCTTCTAATGCTTGCACATCAAGATATAGAAGTCTCAGCTCCTTCTTCAACATCATGACTACCTGTGCCCCTCCATGTTTTCTGCCATTGTGATAATGGACTGAACCTTTCAAACCATACACCAGCCCAATTAAATGTTTTCTTTTATATGAATTCCCATGGTCATAATGTATCTTCACATCATTAGAAATCTAAGACAGGCTTGTAAAAAGTCACTAGCCCAAATATCTTAAATTGATGTAATTATCACAGACATGCATTAGATATTAAAGGAGAGGGGTTGACCTCCATTTTTCTTCTGTGTGTGACATAACAAATTATGGCTTCCATAATCCTACAGTGCAAGAAGAAATCCCTCCCAATTGTGGCTTCTGAAAATTGAAATTTCTAGGTTTTGGCATTTTGTTATTATAATGGGAAATGAATGGAAACAAGAGCATCAACAAAACAGAACATTCACCATGAGTAGGTTTATATTAGGACATTTTTATAATCTCCAAATATTTGAGATTTCAAAATAATTCTATCAGTGTAAACATAAGTGTAAACATTAACATGCTGCAAAAAAATCTGCTTGCTACATCTTTGTTATTTTATCATTAGCTGTACCTTCCAGAAGAACATTAAATATTATTGATAAAATAATGTTTTATTTTCCTTAAGTATTGTATTGCTTTCTATGGATGTTATAAAGCAGCATAACCAAAACAACTTATAGATGGGAGAGTTTATGTGGGCTAGCAGTTTCAGAGTTTAGAGTCCAAGATGATGGAGCAAAGCTGGCAGCAAGAGCAGGAAGTTGAGGGATCGCATCTTGAACCACAAGTAGGAAACAAACTGAAAGTGGCTCATAGCTTTTGAAACCCTAGAAAACCATGGTTTTGAAACCATAGCTTTTGACTGTCCCTAGAGATATATTTCCTTTAGCAAGGTCACACCTCCTAAACCTATTCAAACTGAGACTTCAACTGAGGACCAAGCAGTTAAAAGATATGAAATCATGGGGGACATTTCCATTCAAATGACCACAAATACGATATTGACCTTAATATATAACAGCTACTGAAGAAACAATTTATCATAAAATACTTGTGTTCCTGTTCACAATTTTTAAAAGTCACAGAAATATAAATAAATAAATAAATAAATAAATAAATAAATAACCAGGGCTGGAAAGAGTACTTGGATGCTAAGACCACATGAAGTAGCTCAAGGGGTTTTCAACATCAAAAGAACAATATCAACCTACCAGATCTCCCAGAGCTCCCAGAGATCCCAGGAACTAAACCATCAACCAAAAAGTACACATGGAGGGACTCATGGCTCCAGCTGCATATGTAGCAGTGGATGGACTAGTCGGCCAACAATGGAAGGAGAGTCCCTTGGTGCTATGGAGGCTCAATAAACTAGGGTAGGGGAATGGTAGGGCACTGAGGCAGGAGTGGGTAGGCAGGTTGGAGAACATTCTCATAGAGACAGGGGAGGAGGGAAGGGATAGGAGGCTTATGGAGAGAAAACTGGGAATGGGATAACACTTGAAATGTAAATAAATAAAATGACTAATAAAATAAAAAAGAATAATATAGGAAAATATCAGTAAATATTAAAAAAATCACATGATCCAGTGTTTGTTTTTCAACATTCACATTGCAGCTCACAACAGTTCAGAACTTTACTGACAGAAGATCCAATATCCTCTTCTGACCTCTGTAGATTACAAGCACAAATATGGTCACATGCATACAAGCAGACAAAACACTTGAACCAATGAATTAAAAATAAATGAATCTAAAAAATAAAACCAATTAAAAGAAAACATATCAAACAATGCTGCCTTCTGTGTGATTATAATTTTTCATATGAGGCATTGGCTTGATGAATTATTATATTATGTTTTCTTTTGTGTTTCACTTAAATTACTGAAACGTTTCTAAATTTTATTTACTTAATATTCAGTTCTAATACTTGGGTGAGAAATTTATATCTATATCTTCAGAAGATATTATACAATTTTATGGAACTTTGTGAAAATTTTTGCTAAATTTTTAGTATTACTGGCATTTTACCAGGCAAACAAAATTAGTATTTATTTGTATTCTCCTCCATACTCCTCTTCAGTTCATTAGTTCCTACTCCTATCTGTGATTTCTGTGCTAAATGTTAGCAAAAATATTTCATTTGATAATATTATTTTCTGTCTTCTATTCACCTTTTGGAAGCTTTTGTTTTTATTATCTTGAAGGCTTATAAAAGACTTCTTACATAGATATATTATGATGAAACATTTAACATGTCATTTATTTTTCTTGTAGCATAAATTTATTATTTTAGATTTATTTATGATAGATATTTTCTACTTACATTTTATCATAAGTCTTCCAATATTACTTAAATATGCATTTTTATTAATCTATGTAAAAGCATTTATTGAATTACAATTGCATCTTACTTATATAACTACCTTACATTTAGCTTTAATTTATTATTTTAATTTATACATTTATTAGATATACTTAGATTATCATGATTTCTATTGTAAATAATTTCAATATTTGAAAAAAATATTTCAACTTTTTTCTTTTTCATTCCTATAGTCAGCACTGGTGTATTAATACATTGATTATTGTTTCACAATTTTCTTTTTTGTTTGTTTGTTTGTTTGTTTTTTGAGAAAAGTTTCTCTGTGTAATCCTGACTGTCCTGAAACTCATTCTGTAGACCAGGCTGGCCTTAAACTCAGAAAGCCACCTACCTCTGCCTCCAAAGTGATGGGATTAAGGGCATGCACCACCACTGCCCAGCTTCACAGTTTTCATCACTGCAATAGAATATTCCTTGTGCTTTCAGAGAAACAACTCTTTATGACTCAGTAGTCTAACTGGGAGCAAGGAAATACTTCTCATTGAAGTTAATCACTCAAACTATTGACACAGAAATAGGTCTTTGTTAAGCTTCTTCTTTAGAGAAATCACTGTCTATAACAAATCAGAATGCTAACATTTTGTGAGAAAGACAAATTTAAAGATTCTTTACCACTTTCTCTTTTTTATGTTTTATAATGCAACTATATATAGCTGTTGCTAACGATTGGTGTTCATGGGATCTCAGAATTGTGTATATTTATAAATATTTTACATCCTTAAACTTTGTTTAGAAAATTCACTTGTTTGAGTTTTATAAAATCTAGAGACCATCTGATAACTTCAACTAATTCTATCACTCACTAAAGGTTAAACATCACATAGCAGATTGCATGCATTTTAAATTCATGATCATATCCTTCATATAGCCTTTTAATAAAGCAAACAAATTCATCTCATGTTCATCTCATGTCTCCAGTAAGCATTTATTCTTACTAAGATAGCTAGCTATTTTAAAACTTGTTATTTTGAAACATTAGCATTTTTACTAGTTTCCTCCCTCTTTGATGAGAGATTTTTTATTGCTATTACATTTATTTTTGCCAAATCAAATTCAGAACATTATATCCAATCATGTATCCTATGACTTCATAGTTTCTATGCTTTCTTCTTTAATAATATGATGAAATAATAAATATTTGATGAAAAGAAATTGAATGTTCATTATGCTAAGGTTGCTTGCACATAAAACATGCAGATAATTTTTGTACTTATTAACCATCATTGTCAGTATAATGATAATTTCATTTGCTTGACAAAATATCTCACCGAAAATAAAACCTCACTTTCTCTTTCACAGTAATATACCCTTCCTTCTTTACAGTGTTTTTACCATTTGCCTACAAAGGGAAAAAACTACATTGTAAGTTTTCTTTAAAAATGCTTTTCTGCCAATACATTTCCTCCATCAGTGTTGACTTTGTTCCTCTTTACAAATGTCTATACAAATGTATCTAAAATATAGTACCAACATTGTTTTGGGAAATAAATTTAGGACCTATGTTTTATTTTATACTATCATTTTATATTATTTCTTGACAAATATCTAGTCCCTGCCCCACCTAATATTGGACCATCATTTATATATGTCCCTTGATTCTGGAAATTTCCATGTAACTTTCTTATCTTAACAAGTTATCATCCAATATAATATAAGAACTAGATTAAAACACTATCATAGTTGCCCTTGCTGTATTGATTTTATGCTAAATCTATAAAAAGAACATTTAATGAATTCCATAGGACTTGAGCAAGAGATGAAAGGTAACAGACATGAAACCAGTATTGATGATGGAGTTATGACTAGTAAGATATTATACATTTATTGGTACATACTTTTAATCTCAGAACTTAGAAAACATAGTATTGAGTTTTGAATAATAATGGATCCATAGGCCTATATATTTGAATAGTTGGTAACCAGTTTTGGAACTGTTTGGAAAGGATTAAGAGCTGTGGCCTTGTTAAAGGTGGTGTGTCACTAGGGATGGGTTTTAAATTTTAAAAGCCCATGTGACTCCCAGTTAGGTCTATGACTCATGCTTATAAATTAAGATGTAAACTTTCAGATACTGCTACATATTCATGGTTGCCTGCTCCATACCATGTTCCTCACCATGAAGGTCATGGATTCTAATACTTCAAAACTATAAGCCCCTCTAAAACTCTGTCTTATGTAAGTTATCTTAGTCATGGTGTCTTATCACATCAATAGACAAGTAATGAAGACATCTTTAAAGGTAAGTACCACCATAGAATAAAGACAGACAAAAGTACTTCAGTTCAATGA
Organism: Hylomyscus alleni; assembly: GCA_019843855.1. Taxonomy (NCBI): domain Eukaryota; kingdom Metazoa; phylum Chordata; class Mammalia; order Rodentia; family Muridae; genus Hylomyscus; species Hylomyscus alleni. Next base: position 10,518 of record JADRCC010107423.1, read on the forward strand.
TACCAGGAGACAAGGAGACCTTGCTATCTTTATATCTAAGGAAATATAACTAAAACTACACATAATCAAAAGAAATGAAAAAGGATACCTCACTGTAATCAAAGAAAAATTAACTAAGACAATATTACTCTCATACACACACACACATATACACACCTATATATTCTATGATAGTACCCAATTTCATAAAAAGAGTATTACTGAAAATAAAGACACAGATTAACACTAACACATTAAAAGTAGAAAATTCAATGTCTTGCTTTTTCTTTTTTATTAGATATTTTCTTTATTTATATTTCAAATGATATCTCCTTTCCCAGTTTCCCCTAAAAAAATAAAAAATAAAAAAAATAAAAAACAGTTCCCTCACCCCCTCCCCCTACTCAACAACCAACACTCTCCCACTACCTGGCCCTGGTATCTACCTACACTGGGGCATAGAACCTTCACAGGACTAAGGGCTGCTCCTCCCATTGATGACTGACTAGGTAGTCCTCTGCTACATATACAGCTTGAGCCAATTGTCCTACCATGTGTACTCTTTGGTTGGTGGTTCAATCGCTGAGAGATCTGAAGGTACTAGTTAGTTCATATTGTTGTTCATCCTAAGGCACTAAAAACCCTTCAGCTCCTTGGGTCCTTTCCATAGTTCCTTCACTGGGGAGCCTCTGCTCATTCCAATGGACAGCTGTGAGACTCTACTTCTGTATTAGTCAGGCACTGGCAGAGGCTCTCATGACACAGCTATATCAGGCTCCTGTCAGCCAGCACTTGCTGATATCCACAATAGTGTCTGGGTTTGGTGATTGAATATGGGAAGAATTCTCAGGTAGAGCAGTGTCTGGATTGTCCTTCCTTCAGTCTCAGTTCCATATTTTGTGTTTGCAACTCCTTCCATGGGTACTTTGCTCCCTCTTCTAAGAAGAGATGAAGTATCCACACTTTGGTCTTCCTTCTTCCTGAGTTTCTTGTGGTTTGTGGATTGTATCTTGGGTATTCCGAGCTTCTGGGCTACTATTCATTTATCAGTGACTGCATACCATGTGTGTTCTTTTGTGATTGGGTTACCTCACTCAGGATGATATTCTCCAGATCCATCCATTTCTCTAAGAATTTCATAAATTCATCGTTTTTAATAGCTGGGTAGTACTCTATTGTGTAGATGTACCACATTTTCTGTATTCATTCCTATAGTCAGGGACACAATCCCACCAGCAATGAAGGAGTGTTCATCTTTTTCCAAGACCTTGTCAGTATCTGCTGTCATTTGAGTTTTTGATCTTAACCTTTGTGACTAGCATGAGGTGGAATTTCATGGCTGTTTTGATTTGCATTTTCCTGATGACTAAGGATGTTGAACATTTCTTTAGGTGCTTCTCAGCCATTCAATATTCATCAGTTGAGAATTCTTTGTTTAGTTCTGTACCACATTTGTTAATAGAATTATTTGATTCTCTGGGGTCTAATTACTTGAGTCTTTGTATATATTGGATATTAGCCCTCTATCAGGTATAGGATTGGTAAAGTACTTTTCCCACTCTGTTGGTTGCCATTTTGTCCTATTGACAGTGTCCTTTGCCTTACAGAAGCTTTGCAATTTTATGAGATCTCATTTGTCAACTCTTGATCTTAGAGCATGAGCTATTGGTATTCTGTTGAGGAAATGTTCTCCTGTGCCCATGTGCTCAAAGCTCTTCCCCACTTTCTTTACTATTTGTTTCAGTGTATCTGGTTTTATGTGGAGGTCCTTGGTCCACTTGGACTTGAGCTTTGTACAGGAGATAGAAATGGATGAATTAGCATTCTTCTACATGCTAACTGCGAGTTGAACCAGTGCCATTTGTTGAAAATGCTGTCATTTTTTCCACTGGATGATTTTAGCTCCTTTATCAATGATCAAGTGATCATAAGTGTGTGTTAATTTCTGGGAATTCAATTGTATTCCATTGATCCACCAGCCTGTCACTGTACCAATACCATGCAGTTTTTATCACAATTGCTCTGTAGTAAAGCTAAGGTCAGGGATGGTGATTCCATCAGAGGTTCTTTTATTGTTGAGAATAG
>JADRCC010107432.1:0-13469 GCA_019843855.1 Hylomyscus alleni
TTTTTTTTTTTTTTTTTGTTTTTTTTTGTTTTTGTTTTTTCGAGACAGGGTTTCTCTGTGTAGCCCTGGCTGTCCTGGAACTCACTCTGTAGACTAGGCTGGCCTCGAACTCAGAAATCCACCTGCCTCAGCCTCCCAAGTGCTGGGATTAAAGGCATGCGCCACCACCGCCCGGCTTTTTTTCTATTTTTTTTTTCAGCCCCCTCTTTCATTTCTCATTGTAACTCCTTTTGGTTTCTCTGGTTACACTCTGGCTTTGTTGTCTGTCATAGTTATTCATTAGCATTTATGAGGGAACACCTGAATTGTGTCAACAGCGCTGACTGGGACGAGCTGCTCCGAGTTCAGCACTAAGGGCAGTCTGCTGCTGTGTTCAGTGGTTTCTCATAGTTTGCAATGATTTATTTAGTAAACAAGCTGTGCATTTCAGTCTCCTTTCCCTGAAAGCACTAGTCTATGCAAGTCGCTAATTCCAAGCGGTGACTTCAGCCCTTCCCAGCATTGACAGATACCTGCTGGTTCTGGTCATTCGCTAGGGCCTGTAATTCAAGCACTTGGGAGGTGGAGAGAGGAGGATCAGGAATTTAGTTAGCCTCAGCTATGTAGCAAGTTCAAAGCCAGCCTAGCTGCAGGAGACTCTCGAAGAAACCAAACCAGAGGCTGGAGAGATGGCTCAGTGGTTAATAGCACTGGCTGCTCTTCCAGAGGACCTGGGTTTGGTTCCCTACGCCTACACAGCAACTTACAACTCTTTGAAACTCCTGTTCTAGGGAATCAGATGCACCCTCTTCTGGCCTCTTCAGGCATTGCACACACATGGTGCACACAGATGCAGGCAAGACACACATATATATTATATATGAGATATATATCACATATATCATAAAAATAAATAATCCTGCCGGGCGGTGGTGGCGCACGCCTTTGATCTCAGCACTTGGGAGCTAGAGGCAGGTGGATTTCTGAATTCGAGGCCAACCTGGTCTACAGAGTGAGTTCCAGGACAGCCAGGGCTAAACAGAGAAACCCTGTCTCGAAAAACCAAAAAAAAAAAAAAATGAAAAAATAAAAAATAAAATAAATAAATCCTGGAAATCCTGGGCTGGAGAGATGGCTCAGCAGTTAAGAGCACTGACTGCTTTTCCAGAGGTCCTGAGTTCAATTCCCAGCAACCACATGGTGGCTCACAACCATCTATAATGAGATCTGAAGCCCTCTTCTAATGTGTCTGAAGACAGCTACAGTGTACTCATATACATAAAATAAATAAACGCTTTAAAAAATAAATAAATCCTTAAAAAAAATTAACCAAAGCTAAACAACATGATGTGATCAGTGTTATTTTTAGTAGTGTGTGTGTGTGTACACCATGCTATATGCATCCATGCCGCAGTGTGTGTGTGTTTGGAGATGAGAAGACAATTTATGGGACTCCGCTGTCTTTTTTTCACCATGTGGTTACAAGGGATTCCACTCAGGTCCTTGAGCCAACGCCTTCACCCACTGAGCTGTCTTCATGTCTGAGGTGAGAGTTTAAGGAGAAGAGAAACCGAGCCTTGAGTGGTGCTGGGAATGGGGCTGAGTGGAGGCAGGGAGGCTGCTGTGAGATAATGAGAATGATTTGCGTCAGGAGAGCACCATTAAAAAGATAATTTCAAAATTGAGGGACTAATTAGCCCTGGAGATGACAAGAAGATAGTAAGATCTAAAGTGTGGCTTTAATCCTAGCCCTCAGGAGGCAGAAGCAAAAACAGCTAAAACATGGCCTTTGCTTTTTGGTTTGGGGTTTTTTGTTTTGTTTTTAGTTTGGTTTTTGGAGACAGGGTTTCTCTGGGTAGCCCTGGCTGTCCTGGAACTCACTCTGTAGCCCAGGCTGGTCTCCCAGGTACAGAGATTCACCTATCTCTGCCTCTAGAGTGCTGGAATTAAAGGCAAAGACTGGGTCTGTGGTCCTTGTGTTGATCATAGGATCTCTTCAGTGGTCTTCAGGAAATGGATAGGGATGGAGCCAGGCCAGAGCAATGGATGGACGATGACCAAGTGGAGCATGTGAGTACTGTAGTCTGACTACACTGTACAAGTGTGAGAGGAAAAAGCTTAAGATAAAAAGTAATTTTAAAAAGCTATGTGTGAGTTCAAATACTTATTTATAGATATAGGAACATAGTCATCAGAAATAGCTCACATCTTAGATAAAAGGGCAAAATCTGGGATAAGACAAGCCGAAGGTCTAGGGAGGATGATGTGTCAGGAGCCTGGATGCCGTGGCTTAGTGCCCTGGACGGTCAAGGCCTTGGGCCCAGTCTCTAGTAGAAGGGTGAGGGGTGGAGAAAAGGGCTAGCCGGGGAAGGTTGCAACAGTTACTTTCCCAGACTGTAGGAAAGAAAGGGGAAGATTGTGCCTGAGAGAGCTTGTGTGCCTCCATATATTATCCCTGGCCTGGTAATGTGTGACTCAGTAAATAAATATAAACACTTAGGGCAAACTACTCAGCAAGTGTAACCTTATTCCCAATCCTTCCGTTAGCAGTTCCAACCATGAATTTGCTTCTCAGTTACAAAACCTCTTTTCTATACAAAATATCCATAAAAGGAGATAAAGGAAGGCTCACGTGCTCCTGAAGTGACTCTGTCCTGATACAAACATCTACATCCTTGTTGACGCTGGGAATTTGGTTGGCGTTACAATTATCCTATTGTCTAGATACATATTTCTACAGACAGTTGGCTGAAGTTCTCCCAGCAACAGTTGTGGCGACTGGCCCGATGTGCCTATAGACTTGTCTGTTATGCCTCTGAGTAATAACACAGCCTTTTCTGTGTGGTAGACGAAGCTTCCTGCTTGTTATAGGGTTATGTGGGTGACAAGGACAGTCTGTCACTACTCAGCCTGGGCTGCCCTCAAACTCATGATCCTCCTGTCTCTACCTCCTGTACTGGTATTTCAGGGACTTGCCTGTAACACCACACCTGGCTTCAAGTTACTAAGGCTTCATTGTTTTCATATGATTTGCATTTATGTCAAGAGTTTGAATAAGGGCTGGAGAGATGGCTCAGCGATATATATGTTTATATTTTTAGGTAAAACATTTCTATTATATGTACATACATATACATATATTTTATTATGTATGTATTTTATATTTATATTTATTATATGTTATATTTATTATCAGAAAATATGACCAAAGAGGATGGGTTTGGGAGTCTGAAAAAGAGTCTCATCTAGAAAGACTGGATGGCCAAAGAGCAATACTACACTTTTTGTTTTTTGTTTTTTTTTTGAGGGGCTGGCGAGATGGCTCAGTGGGTAAGAACACTGACTGCTCTTCCAAAGGTCCTGAGTTTGGATCCCAGCAATCACATGGTGGCTCACAAGAGACAGGGTTTCTCTATGTAGCCTTGGCTGTCCTGGAACTCACTCTGTAGACCACGCTGGCCTCGAACTCAGAAATCGGCCTGCCTCTGCCTCCCAAGTGCTGGGATCAAAGGTGTGCGCCACTGCTGCCCGGCACAATACAACACTTTTAAGCCCATAATAGCTGAGATCCCTGTTTACAGTGGGGAGTGCACAGTGCCCAGGAGTAACTAGTTTCTCTCAGAGGTAGGGATGGTCACTTCTGACGCTCACTGTCCTGATAACAAGCAGCTGTTCCGTGAAATCTTTGGGGCTGTGGATGCTCAAATCGCTTTATATCAACAGCATGATGTTTACATATAACTGTGTGCAGTTCACGCCATCCCTAGACCACTTACAACACCCAGCATGACACACGCTGCTCAAATAGTTGTGTTGTGTATAGTAATCATGGAACAACGACTCAAATCTGCATTCAGTGTAGGTGCAACACTTTTTCTTAGTTTTGTTTCCTTGATGGTTTTCTTGTTATAGTTGATCTTTGGGACAAGTCTGACTGGCCTTAAACTCATGACTATCCCCCAGCCTCAGCCTCCCGAGTACTGAGAATGCGGGCATTCACCAACATACCCTGCATATGCAACTTTGAAAATGTTTTTGGTTCTCAGTTGGTTTTCTTTGTTTGTTTTTTTTTAATTTTTTTTATTTTTGAGACAGGGTTTCTCTGTATAGCCCTGGCTGTCCTGGAACTCAACTTTGTAGACCAGGCTGGCCTCGAACTCAGAAATCCACCTGCCTCTGCCTCCCAAGTGCTGGGATTAAAGGCGTGCGCCACTACCGCCCGGCTTCTCAGTTGGTTTTATTCCACTAATGCAGAATCCGGGGCGTAGTGAGCAATCTATAGTTGTCATTGTTGTTTTTAGTAAATTCTAAGTGCAATTATGTGTACCATGGCACAAGGTGTGGAAGTCAGAGGTTAGCTTGCAAGAATCAGTTCTCACCTTCTAACATGCAGCTAACTCGGGTTATCAGGCTTGGTAGAAAGCGCCTTTCCTCGCTGAGCTATTGTGCTGGCCCGCTGTTCCCTCACAGAAAACTAACTGGTATAGGTTTGCAGCAGCGAGGTGGTCCAGGAATGAATTAAAGTGGTCTTCCTTCCTAGCAATCAGCATGTTGTCTGTGCCGAACCCAACCAGAACATTGGGGCGGGTAGCAAGGAGCACTGCCGTCTCCACCATAGGCAGCTAGAATAAGCATTTACAGAACATGATGTGCTCAGATGTCTTGTCTCTCCAGAAACTTCTTGCTCCGCTGCAGACTACTGTGCACAATAGTCCTACAGATGTGAATGTTAAAGCTGAGGGAGATTTTTATTTGCCGTAAAGGTCATACGTAGAAGGATTAGACTCCATCTCTGTTCACTCACAGGCTGCTTCTTTCCACTGTTGGGATAATGGCCCAAATTCCTCAGCGCGGTTTTCAGAACTCTTCCCCGCATGGCCTGGCCGCCTTCTGTCTGTCTCTGCCTGGAGTCTACTAACTCTGCCTCAGACACAAGCGAGCGCTGCGCTTCCCCCTCAGACTCAACTACCCCACCACCACCCTGCCCTCACTTTCAAATTCTTTCCATTCTGCGAATCCCGAGTCAAGCTAATGTCTTTTCCTCCCACCGAGCCAGAGGTATGCATCGCCTCTAACCACATCGTTGCCTTGTGCTGTAATTGTGTAGACGGCTGCAGAGTCAATGAATCACGAGCATTCTTTGGAGAGGCGCCTTCTGTTCACCTTTGAGGGTGCACTCTACTCGCTGCATTGTGGTCAAAAGTAATCAAAACCATGAACTTGGAAGGGTTGCCTTTTTTTTTTTTTAATTTATTATCTCTAACCCTCCAAATAATATATCAGGCATGGTGGCAAATGCATGTAACCCCAGCACTTGGAAAGCTGAAGCAGGAGGATTGGAGTTCGAGGCCAGCCAGAAAGACCTAACGAGTAAGGCCCGAGTGCAGGGATGCCCAGGGGCTGCTGGGGTTGTGAATGCTTTGCGTAGTGTCTTACGCTGCCCAAGCCAGTCTCGAGCATTCCTGGCTCGGCCTCCACGATGGCTGGGACTTGTACTGCTGCCTCTGGATCTGCGGTTCCATTTTTTTTTTTTCTTTTTTTTCTTTTTTTCGGTTTTTTAAGACAGGGTTTCTCTGTGTAGCCCTGGCTGTCCGGAAACTCACTCTGTAGACCACGCTGGCCTCGAACTCAGAAATCCACCTGCCTCTGTCTCCAAGGTGCTGGGATTAAAGGCGTGCGCCACCACCGCCCGGCATGCGGTTCCATTTTTATGAACAGCTTTGAGAACATACTTTGTTTATTTTCTTCCTCCTTTATCCATAATGGTTCACTGTGAAAGAACTGACAACATTTATATTCACACCCACATTGGAAGCCTAAATTTTCCAAATGTTGTCTTAAAGTGTTGGTCAACGTCTCCTAAATTTGGCTTGAAGGACGACTGCTGTGGTTTCTGGTCTTAACACTTAGCAGAATTACATGTCACCCCCTTGCCTTTTTCTCGTCAGAGAAAATGCTGATGATGCTTGGTGAGTCTGTCAACGTATACGCTGGGAAGCACATGTGTCATATATGTCATCTTACCAGACCTCAACGTTGAGGTCACATGATTGAGAGACATACATATATGTTCAAAGTTTTCACACTTACTGTTGACTTATTCTGTAGGAGCGTCATTTTCTCTTCAGCTTACTCATCCTATTGTCCTATGAATTTTTAAAAAATCTGAGTTTGAGAAAAAAACACAAGCTTTAAATGGTAAGAACAAGTGTACCTGAATATACATCTCTCTCATACCTTGGCTTATCTGCATTGCCGTGCACAGTGCTACCTTCTAGCATGAGAAATCATCCAAACCAAATCTGTTATTTCCAGGGAAGGCTTTGATCGGAAGGACAGCACACTGCCCGTGGAGGTGGAGGGTTTTCTCAGTAGGTGATTGGGAGGGCTTGGCCCAGCACACTGTATTCTGCTATTGTCAAGGCTGATAAGAGCGTTCTAATGAATCCATTCTACAGTCCTGCTCTGTCGTTGCCAAGAGAACAGCTGTTTAATCTCTGAGTTTTTTTCCCTATTCAAATAAGGAAGCATTGACTTGTTTCTAATCTCACCTCTTCTGGAGAAAGGTTGGAACTCCTCTAATAATTACTAGGGCAAGAAAACTCCACCTCCAAGTTAGTAGGTAGGAACTGAGTGATGTCAGGGGCACTCTGTGTGTTCTGCAGCTTGAAGGGATTCCAGAAAGGAATGTTAAGTGTACAGGATTTACCCCCGTAGTTTAAATATATACTTTACCCAGTCATTTAAAAGGCCTGGTAGTTAGTTATAAGAACCAATGGTGGGCTGGAGAGATGGCTCAGTGGTTAAGAGCACTGACTGCTCTTCCAAAGGTCCTGAGTTCAAATCCCAGCAACCATATGGTAGCTCACAACCATCTGTAATGAGATCTGATGCCCTCTTCTGGAGTGTCTGAAGACAGCTACAGTGAACTACATATAATAATAGCTACATATAATATAATAATATATATAATATAATGTAATTATAATAACTACATATAATAAATAAATAAATCTTAAAAAAAGATACAGTTGTTTAAAAAAAAGAGCCAATAGTAACCAGGCAGTGGTGGCGTATGCCTTTAATTCCAGCGCTTGGGAGGCAGAGGCAGGCGGATTTCTAAATTCAAGGCCAGCCTGGTCTACAGAATGAGTTCCAGGACAGCCAGGGCTACACAGAGAAACCCTGTCTCAAAAACAAAACAAACAAACAAACAAAGAGCCAGTAGTAGTATATTACACTTAAAATATTCTTCACAATACTAAAGTATGTCTAATATTTAAAATATATTATCTCCTAAAATCTACAGTAAAATCCTAGAAAGACAAATGCTCTCTTGGTTTTTCATTTGAAGATGCTAAAACTAAAGAGCTTATGTAAATTGAGACATTCCCAGTTACATGCCTGGATACAGTGCATCACGATCATACTTATGGTCACCCTCACTCATCCCCCAGCTCCTGCTGGGCCTCTGCTTCTTCCCAATCAGTTCTTCTCCAGGTTTGTATCTTACTGATCAATCCATCAATCAGCTTTTGGTTGTTTTGGGAAGGGGCCTGTGTATGCCAGTAGCCTGCTTGCGGTAGGCAGGCGACAACTTCAGGAGGTTGTCTCTCCCTTTCTACCGTGTGCATCCCAGGGATAGCATTCAGGTGATCAGGCTTGGTGGCCAGTATCTGACCCACTTAATCATCTCCCCAATTCCATGTCCTTTCTCTTGCTGTATAGATCTAGTTGTTTGTTTGTTTGTTTGGTTGGTTGGTTGGTTGGTTTAGTTTGGTTTTTCGAGACAGGGTTTCTCTGGCTGTCCTGGAACTCACTCTGTAGACCAGGCTGGCCTCAAACTCAGAAATCCACCTGCCTCTGCCTCCCAAGTGCTGGGATTAAAGGCAAGTGCCATCGCTGCCCAGCTTTGGTGTGCAGGTTTTGTTCAGGTGACCACAGCTTCTGTGTGCTCGTGATTGTGAGAGTTGTCATATCCAGAAGGTGGCATTTTGTGGTACTGCTGTCTATCCTATGGCACTTACATTCTTCCCCCTCTTCTTGCACTGTCTTGTCTAGGGCTGAGGACTGCACTCGGAACTCGCTTACCCTCAACGCTTTGACAAGCCTCTGCTTTAATTGTAAATAGAAGATGCTCTGACTTAGGCCAACACCAGCACTGCTCTGTGGCAGTTTGTCAACTTGTCCAGTTAGCAACGTATCAGTAGAACATTCCCTCTAGGGCCCAGCCATGAGTTCCTTCCTGTGGAGCAGGCCTCAGATCCAATCGGGAAGAGATTGGTTTGCCCACCCCCATCCCCACCAAACAGTCTTGCCCTATAGCAAGGGCGGACATATCCTGCCTGGCAGGTTGATATTGTAGCATACAGGCCCCATAGCCTGGTAAGATTTGATGACATTTCTCCCCAAGTGGCCTGCAAAGCCCCTTCTAGGACTATGAATGCCAGCCAGCAGAGAGGCAGCTTCCAGCTCAGTTCTATCTTGATTTCCGTGTCCTGCATACAAAGTGTATGACATCTTCAACAACCAGGTCTCTTGTCATCTAGTCAAAGTGGGAGCCAAGAGCAGCAGTGATAGCCGGTGTTGTTTCTGGTGATTCTGGGGACTCCCTAGCCATTACTTCTAGGGATGCATCCTGTACCTGCACTGGAATTTTCACTTAAAACCTATGGTCTCCTGGGCCTCTACAGATGGCTCAGAGGTTAAGAGCACTGGCTGCTCTTGCAGAGGACCCAGGTTCGATTCCCAGCACCTGTATGGCAGCTCACATCTGTCTGGAACTCCAGAGGCTCTGATGTCTTGTTCTGGCCCCCACAGGCACCAGGCATATATGTACATGGTGCACACACATACATGTAGGCAAAATACCCACTCATGCACATCAAATAAAAATTAAAAACAAAGCAAAACATTTCTTCTGGGGCCAGTGTTGCCACCCATGCAGGGCACCCCACTCAAACTATTGCCATCGTGCGACTTGGTTTCTCAAGTAGTAGGCTCCCCGTTTGGTTGACACTCTTCCTCACCCCCACATTTTCTCTCTCCCCAAAACCCATTACGGTTTAACCCTTTCCTCCATATCACTTTTGTGTTCCATGTGTTTTACTATCCACCCACCAGAGACTTCCCCCACCGCACACTCACAGTGCACTCTCATGGCTCCTCCTTCCCTCCTGGCTTCCATGGGTACTCACTTCACCTTAAACACATAAATTTAGCCTGGCAAGTGGTGGCGCATGCCTTTAATCCCAGCACTTGGGAGGCAGAGACAGGCGGATTTCTAAGTTCGAGGCCAGCCTGGTGTACAGAGTTCCAGAACAGCCAGGGCTACACAGAGAAACCCTGTCCCGAAAAAACAAAACCAAAAGAAAAAAGAAAAAAAAAGAAAAGAAAATAGCACAGAAATCTAAACATGTCAAACTACAATCTACCTGTGAGAGGGAACAGAGTTTCTTTTTTAGGGCCTGGGTTACCACACTCAGTCTGATGGTTTTATACTTAAGACTCTACCAATTTAAAATATTTTGTAAGCCGGGCAGTGGTGGCGCACGCCTTTGATCCCAGCACTTGGGAGGCAGAGGCAGGCGGATTTCTGAGTTCGAGCCCAGCCTGGTCTACAGAGTGAGTTCCAGGACAGCCAGGGCTACACAGAGAAACCCTATCTCAAAAAAACCAAAATAAAATAAAATTAAATTAAATTAAAAAAATAAAATATTTTGTATTTGTCTACTTTGCAGTACTCAGGCCCAGAGGTTTGCCCAAGCTTGGCAAGCTCAGTGCTGAGCAGTATCCCAGCCTCAAATATAACTAGTTCAAAGGAACAAACTTGCAGTACTTCCAGAGCCAGCTCTTCCTCTTATGCAGTGCAACCTCCCCAGCTCTCTCCTGAATTACAACCGTCAGTGTTCCTGTGTGTAGGGAGAGATGATAGGGGAAGAAAGAAAGAAGGAAGGAACTAAGAAACCAAGGGGAGACAGAGCTGAAACCCCATGGACTAGGCAGAGCCTAGTGTGGGCCTCACTCTGGGATGTTGATTCTATCTCTCCTGGGATGTTATTCCAAAGAGGGGACGATTTCACTCCAAATGCGACTTTGGAACCAACTTAAGTTCAGAAAAAGGTCAACTGATGTTTGCACAGTAGGGCCAGTGATACAACGATGGAATTGGAATGGGACCTCAGAGATCATCTGTTCTGACCTCCTTTTACAGGAAACTGTACTCCAAGAATCCTGAGTCATCTGACAGAGGTCACACGAACTTGGGGAAAGCAGCAGAGGAGTGTGATCTGTGGCTTTGCTCACACGGCTGCCCATCCCTGAGTGCTGGGGATCCTGTCCTATGTTTAATATTCTCTCCCTTTCTCTAGCCCACAGGTGTCTCAGAGACTGTAGACAAGATGGAATCGACTCCATTTAATAGACGACAGTGGACTTCCCTGTCATTGAGAGTAACAGCCAAAGAACTTTCTCTTGTCAACAAGAACAAGTCATCTGCAATTGTGGAAATATTCTCCAAGTAAGTGCTAATCTTAGTCCAAAAGGACCGTCTGCCTTGAGCAGATTTACCACCTGTCAGGAAAATTGTCGAAGTGATGTCAAATGGCTGGAATGAGCACCCCTGGATTTTATGCACCTTACAGGCCACTGTCGAGGAAAGAATGGTACCAATCAGAAGGCACCTCCTCCATCTTTGAATTTTTATTTAACTAAGGGAAAGAAAAAGTTATAAACACAAAAGATACTTGGGCCCGGCATGGTTCAGCGCACTTTTAATCCCAGCACTCAGGAGGCAGAGGCAGGGGGATCTCCACAAGTTCCAGGTCAGCCTGGTCTACAGAGTGAGTCCCGGACAACCAGGACTGTTGCAGAGAGAAACCCTGTCTAGAAAAAAAAAAAAAAGATACTTATAAAGCAAAATGTTACTAAATCCAAAGGAATGGAGAGACAAGAGAGTCTGTCATGGGCAGGAGCCTTGGAGGGGTGGGCTTGGTTTTTGGTCTGCTTGTTTATATTTAGGGTCTCCTGTAGCCCAGGCTGGCCTTGAACCCACTGTAGCTGGGAATGACTTTGAACTCTGAAACCTCTAGCCTCTGCCTCCAACATCCTGGGATTATAGGTACGAGCCACCAAGCCCCCTCCCCCTTTTAATAGATTTTTTTCCCCTCCCTACTCTGTAGCCCGGGTTGGTAGTCTGGAACTCACTACGTACCCCAGACTGGGTTTGAACTCATGGGCAGAACTCTTGACTCAGCTTCCTGAATGCTGCATTTCGTGGTGTAAACCACCATTCCCTGTGAAAAAATAGTATAACTTTTATTTTTCAGTGCTAAAGGTCACGCCCAGAGCTTTGTACATGTTAGGTATATGCTCCATCCCTGAGCTACCTTCCCCACCTGTAAGAGCTGAAATAACATTTAAAATTCAGGGTATGGTGTGGTGGTGCACACCTTTAGTCCCAGCACTTGGTAGGCAGAGGCAGGCGGATTTCTGAGTTCGAGGCCAGACTGGTCTGCAGAGTGAGGCCAGGACATACAGAGAAACCCTGTCTCGAAAAAAACCAAAAAAATATATATATATATATATTCAGGGTATTGGCTATACTTGCAGCATTTCAAGTGTCTGATAGTAGAGGTTAGCAAATAAGGGTTTAATGAAACACAGCCATTTGTTTTCAGGTTTTCCCTTGCTTTCACACTGAGCCAGCAGAGACACTGGATCAACCAAGACCGTTATCTCAAAAGTTTAAAATATTTCCCATCTGGCCCTTTAAGAAAATGAGAAAACATTTGCCAGTCAGGTGTAGCAGCCAGCCCTGGGGAGGCAGGGGCAAGTGGATCTTTTGAGTTTGAGGCAAGCTGGTCTACAGAGCGAATTCTGGGATAGCCAGGGCTACGTTGAGAAACCCTGTATGTGGAAGGAAGGGGTTGAGAAAAAAAGCGTATGCTACCCCCTCCACTGGCCGTCAACTTGAGGACCTTCCTACATCTGTGTGTCTACTGACCGGCACAGTGGCTGGGGCACACACAGGTGAAAGGAATGGTTCCTAGAGCTTAGCTCACCAGAGAGAGCAGAGATGTGCCAGTGGGGCAGAGGCCAGCACAGCTGGTTGTTGCATGTAGCTTTTGCTACCTACTCTGCTCCAAGCTCTGAAAAGGAGCTTGCTTCCAGCCTCTGCCCAGATGCCCTTGGATCTGTGGATAAAAAATTATTGGCTCAATTTCTGGGTGCTTCCAATTTACAGCGGCTAGCATGCCCTCCCCAGTACTCTCAGCTCATCACCTCTCAACCCGCCCTAGCTTCAGCTGCTCAGTTACCTTTAGTCCCAGCTCATCATCCCAACCCCCAGCCTGGAGAAGTGGCCAATGGCCGAGGTCTCACATGGCTGGTTGGCTTTTCTTCCTCCAAAGCATGGCAGAAAAAGCTTCTTTCCTCTCTCCCTGCCTCTTCAGGGAAAGGGGAAAGGAAAGTCCTGCCTATTCCCACCCAGGTCATTGGCCACTAGCATCTTTATTGATGGACCAAGAACCAATTGGGAAACAGGACCTTAATGTGAGACCCATCCGTTCAGGTGGTAGGCTGCTGCACTTACGGAAAGAGTGAAAATGGGAAGGCGGTGATTCTAGGGCCTGTATCTAGGATGTCGTTAAATACTAGCAGGAAGTTTCTGCAACCCCCAGTGTCACCTTTTCTTTGAAAACCAATCCCTTGTATACCTGCTATGCTGCAAACGCTGTCCTCAGTCATCGCCCAAGTTGGAGTGCAGCAGGGACGAGTGTAGGTCTGTCCATACTGCCTCAGTGTAAGTCTGTCTGTACTGTCTCATGATGCGTTCTCTCTTGCTGCAGTTTTCTATCAGAAAACGTTATTCTCACATGAGAAGAAAACACTTCAGGGAAATCTGTTGTCTTAGTACCAGCTTCAGAGACTTAACATTTACTTTAGGCTCATTAACTTCCCAGATCTAAAGATTTGTGAGGGCACAACAGCAACAAAAAAGGCCGGGCAGTGGTGGTGCATGCCTTTGATCCCAGCACTCGGGAGGCAGAGGCAGGCGGATTTCTGAGTTCAAGTCCAGCCTGGTCTACAGAGTGAGTTCCAGTATAGCCTGAACAATACAGAGAAAACTTATCTTGAAAAAAACAAAACAAAACAAAACAAAACAAAACAAAAAAAGATTTGTGAGGGGCTGGTAAATGGCTCAATGCCTCAGCAGGTAAAAAGCCACTTGCCACCCACCCAGATGATCTGAATTCAAAACCCAGGACCCTGCATAGTGAAAGGAGAAAACCAACTCCTGAAGGCTGTGGCACATGTGCACCTACACACACTCACACACACTCACACACTCATTCACACACATTCACACTCACACACTCTCACATTCTCACACACATTCACATAAACACAAAACTAAAAAAATACAATTTTAAATTTTTAAAAAGAATGACTCATTAGCGTAGTATTAATGATACAGTGTTTTGGTTTTT
>JADRCC010107459.1:0-11716 GCA_019843855.1 Hylomyscus alleni
AAAAAAAAAAAAACAGAAGATAAAGGAGAACTACTATTTTACTCTTATAGATATCAGATAGTTTTTCTTGTATCAAATAAAATTTAAAATATTTCTTCAAGTGAGATGAGAGATGTACTAATGGTGCTAAGTGAACCCAGAGAAGGTACTTAGTGCAGCCCAAAGATCTAAGGGAGAAAATTAACCACAGTGTCCATGTGAAAGAGAAAAAAATATTCCTACTCATTATCTTTCTTGTTCTCTTCCTCACCACTTGTTTTTTCATCTGCGCGCACGTGCGCGCGCACACACACACACACACACACACACACACACACACCCCTACATCTCTCAATTAAAACAGATTCTTCTCTGTCTTTCATGCTTCCTCCGTGTATCTCTAACATGACACATGTCTATTGTATCCATGAATTTATCAACAATTTATTGAGTACTAAATCTGTGTCAGTCATTGTTTCATGCATTGGAAAGAGACTGATATAGCTATCTCCTGAGAGGCTCTGACAGTACCCGACTAATACAGATATAGAGGCTCACAGCCATCCATTGGACCTTAGTACAGGGTCCTCAATGAAGGAATTAGAGAAAGGACCCAAGGAGCTGAAGGGTTTGCAGCCCCTTAGGACAAACAGAACAACAATATGAACTACCTAGTACCCTCAGAGCTCCCAGGGACTAAACCATCAACCAAAGAGCACACATTGTGGGACTCATGCTCCAGCATCATATGCATACCAGAGGATGGCCTAGTAGGTCATCAATGGAAAGAGAGGCCCTTGGTCCTGTGAAGGTTTATACCCCAGTGGTCGGGAATGCCAGGGCCAGTAAGCGGGAGAGGGTGAGGGAGGGGAGAGGAAACAGGGGTTTGTTCTTGTTGTTTTTTGGTTTTATATTGCAGGGGAAACTGGGAAAGGAGTAATCTTAGGACCTGTAAATAAAGAAAAAATCTAATAAAATAAAGAAAAAAAAGAAAAGACTGAATGAGCTAAAGGGATTTACAACCCCATAAGAAGAATAACAATATGAACTAACTAGTACCCTCAGAGCTCCCAGGCACTAAGCCAACAACCAAGGAGTACACATGGAGGGACCCATGGCTCCAGCAGTATATGTAGCAGAGGATGACTTTGTCAGGCATCAAAGGGAGGAAAGGCCCTTGGTCCTGTGAAGGCTTGATGGATGCCCCAGTATATGGAAATTCGAGGGTACCAAGGCAGGAGTGGGTAGGTGGATAGCGGAGCACCCTCATAGAAGCAGGAAGAGGAGGGATGGGCTAGGAGATTTCGGGAGTGGGGAGACCAGCAAAGGGGATAACATTTAAAATGTAAATAAAGAAAATATCCAATAAAAAAATTTAAAAAAGACAATAACAAGAACAACAACATCAACAACAACAAACAACTCTTGAATTTTATTTCTTAGTGAACAAAGAAGCAAAATCATTAAATAAACAGATATGGAATAAATTGACAAGGTATAAACAGTGATAGGAAAGAGTGTTGAAGAGTTCAATTTTATAGGAAAGGTCTTTATAACAAAGGTGAGCCTTCTCATGCTGTTTGATGGTTTTGGGTTTCCATTTCTGTCTCTGCCTTGATAGGTTCTACTTCTGGAGTAATGAAATATGCTGTGATTTTCTTTGTATACTCCAACAAATAAACCATAGTGTACAGGGTTTGAGGCATGTCATCGCTGAAATGAGGAATAAATGAGCCTGTCTTCATATCAGAAAAACAATGGTCTGGCAGTATGGAATGTAAAGGAGGGGAGGAGCTAGAACATAGGGACACTACTGTTAGAGCCGAGAACTTAGACATTTATGACCTCAGCGACTGAGCTGTTATTCTGTGTAAGACTTACATATGAGAGTGGCCTTGAGGAGAGCCAGAGGAAGGTCAGTGACTAGAGTAAATCCCCATGTTTCAACAACCTTTTAGACTTGGACAGCTGTATTCCAGCTTGAGTGTACCTCATAACATATGAGAAATCTTTTCACAGTGGAGACTGGCATCTTACCCTAGATGTCTGTCATCCAAGAACTCTCAGTGCATTTCAAGAAAGTGATATTATTATACAAATAAACTCTCCAGATAACTCAAATTGCTGGGTCAAAGTTGAGAAGGTTTGTGCTATCATGTAAGAGATGATTTTCATGTGGCTTTTAGAGCAAAACAAGATTTTTGCTTTAAGTAGAGAGGATTCTCACAAGAAGAAATATGAGCCTTCATCAAGTCTTAGAAGTAACTGGAAACTAGCAGATAGCTATTATGAAGAGGGGAAGAATGAGAGAAAAATCAAGAAAATCATTTTGAGAGGACAGAATTTTGCATGTGGAAACTTAGGACTTAACTCATATGTGGGAGGGTTTTTTTGTTTTGTTTGTTTTGTTTTGTTTTTTAAGAGGACAGCCCAAGTCTTATATTGCTTAGTATATTTGAAAATTATGACTCCTCCCATATATACAGTAAGCCTTAGCCTGAAGAGTATAAGTTCTAGTTCCAATTCTAAATTTCAGAGAGACTTGAGCCACTATCTGGAGCGAGAGCCTCTAAAATAGATGTGCCTTTATGTAAGAAGACTTGATACTTGCCTGAGAAATTTTGAACACAGTTGCATATGTGACAAAAAATCAGAAATTGGTTGATGGTTATATATGTTCTGTTTCATGAGAAAAATATTCAAATATTCAAAAAATAGTAAAACTTTCACTTGGTTCTTAGCAATTGAGATCTGTAAGATAACTGATCGTATCTTTAAAACCTAATCTTGATATGCCCCAGGTCATCTAGAAATTAGAGGGTGATTCAGGCTGCCTTATAAGTTTTACCTGCCTACCTCAACTGTGCAAGTGCTCCAGTTTATACACTTATCATGACATATTGACTGTAGGTTTGAAGACTTTCCATTTGCTGTGTGTGTGTGTGTGTGTGTATGTGTTTATATACAGACAGCTAAATCTTCCAAACTTAACACATTCTTCATAAATAATAAAAGGGACTTGTGAGAGGGCTATCAATTCTTTGTTAATATCAGCATCAGCATAATTATATGTAATCTTGGAAAAGATTTAATGGCCCTTGACATTTAGTGCTAAATCCCAGTAGGCAAGGTAGGTGATTACTGTGTGGTTTCAATCTTTCTTTTCCTCTGTAAGATTAGAGTAAAAGGTAGTCCTTTCACATTATTGTTAAGATTAGATTAAACAAGACCTATGAGTAAATATGGCATATACTAGGTGGCTCAATAAAGACTGACATGCTTTTCAATCTCACCGAGACAACAAATATTCTTCAAATTAGAATTGCAAATCTCAGTCTCTTTAGTGCATTTGTCAGTTGTTACCTGCTACTGATGAGGCAGTGTTAGCCACTAGCTTATATTATGCACTTGTTCCTTGATAATGATCTGGAGGATCTGAAAGAGGAAAAGTAATTGATAGCCAGACTGGTGATTTCTGGATTGAAATGCGCAACAGCATAGCCAGCCATTCAAGCTGCATTCTTCTGTTACTTGCTATATGTCTAACTGGTGACTTCAAGGGAGAAATATGCCTTGTGACTTGCAATGTGAGTTTGGCATATGACTCTGTTAATATCACTTTCAGAATCTGTGTATAAATTTCAAGTCCATGGGTTCCGTTTCTAGTTTCAATTAGCTACAGACAAACAGAGCTAAGATACCTAAAATGCATGGGCTTCAAGCTTATCTTTAAGTCACTAATTTACTTGGCTAAGGCCTTATGTTTGCAAAGCCATCCCCTTAAGAGCTGGGGGGAAACAAGTGAGTGGCATGAGCTATAAATGAATTGAAAATTGCCTTCTGTTCCAGCCCAGTGCAATGGTTCGTGCTTTGTAATGAGCCCTAGTTGGCAAGGTAACTCATGTCACCAGGAGGAGCTCTCCACAGACTGCTCCATTTGTCACTGCTGTCTGAAGGACACAATGAGCTGGGGAAGCTGGCACTCTGCAGAATTTTTATGGTGCTATATGTGCACATTGGTCTCTCTTATCAAACTATAATTCAATAATACATACAAAATCCCCAATGTTTAAATAATTCGAGAGTTGTGACACAGCCTGACCCAAGTTAGGAGAGTTAATGTGGGCACTAAGATGTTAACTTAACCACAAGAGCAAGCAGGGTAAGTGAGAGGAGGAAAAGGATGGATGCTGAGAGTCCCTATTCCTGATGGAGTGTGCATCTGCATTGCCCTTTGTCTAGGATGCTTTGGTGTGTTCCGTGTAGCTTCGTGCAGTGATTTTTCAACTTGGCGTCTTTTTATTTTCCATGTCCTCACCCTTCTTCTAAGAGAGGACAAAAAGAATAAAGGGTGACCAGAATCATAACAAGAATTCAGTTGCAGTAACTGAGAGCCAGCTTTATGGAGTGAGTTCAGCTACTTGCACTTAGAATGGTGAATGGTTAAAAGAAAAAAGCCCTTGGGGCATAGCTCTGCTGGGAAACAAATCAGCAAATTAAACATTTTAAAGAAAAACGGTGTTATTATTTTCTGTTATTAGAAAAGCAGCACGTACTCATTCTAACCCCTTCAAACAACACAAAAATCATAAACTATAGAAATCACCTCTATTAATCCTTCCCCATTCTATCAGGTTACAGCATTTGTTAGTATTTTGGTTTATCTCCTTATTTACCTATCACTCTGTAGTCTTTGCACATTGGTTTATTTTCACGAGGAAATCTTTCTAGAAATGCAGTTCACATTTAAGAACTTGAAGATTCTTATACCCAAATTGTCCTTTCTAACACAGTATTAATTTACACTGCAGCACCAATATGTGCTAGCTTAGAAAGCAACTGCTGGTCGCTGCTGTTTATTGTGTAATGGCCATATGCTAGACAAACAGTGTTCTAAGTCCCCTCTGTCTCTCAACCTCCTTCCACCTTGCCTCTCCCTCTCACCTCTCCCTCTGTCCTTGTTTAACTCTGCCTCTTTCACACACACATATAGACTTGAGTATGTTAGTGCATGCTTGGTAGCATTCTGATTATTGCTTGTGTATGTGTGTATATATGTGGTTATGGTGTAGGATGTTGAACCAAAGGCTTATACATGCTAAGCAGGGGCTTTACCACTCACTTAGGACTCAGGTCCTGCTCCAAATACTTCTGCTTATATAGATGGAATTCTCATAAAACTATGCTAGAGGGGGTATGTGAACATTTGTTTTGTAGGTGAGAAAACTGAGTTTTGGAAATGTTACAAGGCCATTGATGGGGTTAAACTAGAATTTTAATAAGACTTTTGTATGGGAAGAAGGAAATTTATTGTCCTTTCTACTCACTCTCCCCAGCCTCCTCTCTCCCTTTCTTTTCTGGCCTCTCCCCTTCATGGCTGGGAGAAATCAACCAATGAATGTAAACATAAAACCTATTAGAAAACAAAGAGCCATGGAAGTCCAAGAGAAATATGGAAGTTTATCTTTAGTAGCTCTAAGCAGGTATCCTTGCATTATGCTCATTATTAAACAAATATATATGGATGGATGGATGGATGAATGGATGGATGGATAGATAGATAGATAGATACTTAGATACATAGACAGATAAAGTACAACATTATCTTTTAGACTTTGATAGCTGAACTCTAATAGAATGGAAAACTTGCACAAGTAGACCTCCTTTCTAAGACTGATTCTTGCTCTTTTTATTTTCCTCACTGAGTACCAGCAGGAATATTGCTCTTTCTCAAATAAAGTGTTCCTGCAAGTTTCAAGTGTTAGACTGTGAAAATAAACATACTTAAGGGCAGTGTATGGAGCTGAAAATCTATCCTTATTTTCTGTGGTACTTTTATGAAGCAGCAAAGTTTGTTTATGAATAACTTTCTGTGTGTCTATAGGTAAGTCTTTTTTCCTTTGTAGTTTAATTTTTCTTTCTCTAAAGGAAGGCACAGAGGGACAAAATCACATTTAAGGACTTTTGAGCTCTAAGGGACCCATGTCTACTGTTAAGAACATTTTAGCTCCTACCTTTGGGTTTTTGGTAGGATTCCTTCTTATTTTTAATTTTCCATTGCTTCTCAGGAGATGTTAACTTAGTTGTGTACTGTTGCTAAAAATTTTCTGTAAAAGATTAAAAATATCTATATGGTGTATGACGTATGAGCAGTTTGACAAGTCTCCATGTTCCTAGAAAAGGATTTATCATGCAGTAGTTTGAATTTTCAGCATAATGGTTTTCTGTCAGTTATGCTCCTCAAGGTGTTCATTTCAATGAGTGTTTGGGGAACAGAAATCCTGTGTGATGTTCCCTCAATGTCATATACCTAATTAGTATAGAAGACAAGCTAGAGTCCTTATCCTTTAACCCCTAGTTTAGAATGGGTTTCTCAAGGTCTGTTTGCCTCAATGTAAGACCATAGGAAAGAGTTGGGTACTGATGAGACTTGTGAAGTTGAATAAGTTTAAAGACTATGGCTTCCTACATTATAGATAATTTCTGAATTTGGGGTTATGTTTTCCTAAACTTCTCAGACACATTGAATAATATTGAAGATGATAGTAGTATTAGTGATTTTACCTACTGGATCCTTTCCTTTTATATTAGGGCCTGTTTCAAGTTTGCATATGTATCCACATGCTTAATCCTCACAACATCCCTGGGAAGATTTCCAATATTCTTGTTATTTTCATAGTAGAAAACCGAGTGAGGCACTGAAACATAACATAATTGGCTCAAGATCAGACGACTAATACAGTACTGAGCTGAAATTTCAGCCAAAGCAGTTTGGCTCCAGAGCTTAGGCTTTTAATCCACTATATTCAGCTTACAAAAGAATCTGCTTCTCATTCAATACTTACCAATAGCCCATAAAACCAAGGTTCTATGAAAACATATGTTAGAATGTACTGTTTTGAAATTATTCCCAGTATGTATTATAAACAAAGTTAAAAAAATATGTCTAGAATTCTAGAATAGTAGGAGCAACATCTGAGATCAACCCTCTTAGGAAAAGAAGAATCTGAAGTCATAAGGGAACATTTGGCCCAGAAGTATTGTAGCTCGAGCTAGGAACCAAGTCTCCCAATGACAACAAAATTACCTTAGGGCTTCTCACTGGTACAAATACTATAACTGAGGCCTTCCAGATATTCTGTCTTTCTTTTCTTTAGTGTATAGATGACAACAGAATACAGGGCATGCAAAAGAGCAATTC
The DNA here is from genome assembly GCA_019843855.1 of Hylomyscus alleni. NCBI lineage: Eukaryota > Metazoa > Chordata > Mammalia > Rodentia > Muridae > Hylomyscus > Hylomyscus alleni. The sequence continues at coordinate 7,181 of JADRCC010107459.1, forward strand.
GGTTTCAAGATGGGAAAGGCAACCATTATGCAAGGTGCTGTGAGGAAATTCTTAAGATCTACAATGTAGACAAGGCATATTTTATTGACTTAACAGAGCACAACTTAAATAGCATTATAGTATTTTGTATCTATAAAAATACTATCAAAGCCATTTTAGCAGTGTGGTAGGAAAGAGCAAAGATATATGACAAATGCATCAAGGAACTGGAAAATGAACATTATACAGATTCAACAGGTTATATTTATAAATATATGTATATATATGCATGCAATAACAGATAAAAAGAAAGACATGAATTTGAACAAGAGCAAGGAAGTAACTGGTAATTGGAGTAATTGGAGGGAGGAAACAGAAGGAGAAAAACTTATAAGTGAATTATAATCTCAAAAATAAATAACCAAAAGTGAATGAAGAGTAACTGATAGAACTTAAGACAATAATCTTGAAGTTATTAGAATAAAATTGGTAATTTGGGTCCTAGTTGTGGTAATCAGATCACTTAATATTCATTTTAATTTATTTAAATGATATCTACAATTCCTTTACAAAAAAATTCTTATGAGTTTTTTAAAGTGTAAAGACATGCAAATTTTGATTCCATTCTTCATTGGAGATTTTGCTTTAATAAATATTGAAGAGTCAAGAGTATAAGTAGCTGTCACTAAATTAGTCTTGTATTATTTTTTTCTTGGTTCTAATTTATTGAAGGCTTAAGAGTTGCTTTGTTCCATTAATTGTCAGGATCATTAAAGATCATGTTATAACCTTCATATTTTCTTCCTAGAATGCTGAGGTCACAAAGTTTAGATACCAAAGGGTTCTGTGGCTCTTTACTGTTAAAGTCACATGTGGGCTTGATAAGTAATTTCAACAATATTTTCATATTTAGGCTTGATTTTTGCTGTTCATATTTCAGATTGGGACTAAACTTCATAGTATCTTTCCTCCATAAGCCCACCAAGAAGTTCATAATCTGCTCTTTAGTCTCTTTAGATCTGAAGTTCATGAGTGGGGGTGAGATACATGTGATAACCCTTCACAATCATATTATGAGCACATAGCAGAAGACCTATAATATCTAAGAAATAATTGTTAAATAAATTATTATATTGAAGGCACAGGAAAATTAGTCAGGGAAGTCTGTATACTTCTTTGTAGACTACACAGCATATACGTTTGTTGGTGAGCACGTGTTTTGTGATGGTGATTGTTTGAAATTCCCAAGACTAAACTTCTAGACACTAATTACTTGTTGTCTACCTTCTATAACTGCAATTTGGGTGGCCACCACAGTTGGATGGTAGAAATTACAGTTTTTCTAGTCTGAACATGTTAGTGATAGTATATATTAGATCCTTGAAAGTCTATTAAGTAAGAAAGAAAGTAATATGTTTTATTTGGATTTTCAAAAAAAAAGCAGACATTGATCACCTTCTTCCACTACCATAGTGTACAGATCAGGATACTCAGGGTCAGGGACTAATGATAAACAACTCATAGTGATGACACTACTATAACACTGAAATAAAACTGCAGTTTCAAAGTTCAGTGTTCTTATGCATACATTTCTGTTAGCACTAATCAACAACAAAGGATTTGTCAATAGCTAAACCTTGTTTTCTATGCAGGAAGCCATCTCAGAGTTTGTACAATTCTTAATGAACTATTGAGCATTGACTAGATTTCATGTTTGCCAGCGTCGGTGTATTTGGGAAATCTCTATCATGTATTAATATATTGAATTCTTCTTACAATCAAAGAAGCACAAAGAGAACATATCATCAGGTATTTCTGACCAAATTTCAAGTAACACAAATTATAAATATATATGAATTTTTACAGTTCTGTACAGGAGATACCATGAAAGTAAAACAACATACTTAATTATAGAAATATAGGAGCTATGGCAAGGGATTCACACATGTGCAAGTGCTGCTGGATTTCAGGAGCTGCAAGGATCATTAAGGAAACATCTTGCAATGACAACGTAGTGGCTTTTGAGACTAGACTTCAGCATTCTCCTTTTTCTGCAGCTCTCCCCTTCCTATTTACACTTCTCTTCACCCAGCACTGTGGTTAATTAGATAAGCAGTGCTCTTATCTCCATGGCTAAATCATTTTCTTGACTCTTTATGCAATAGCGACTCTTCTGGGAGAAACATGTGATAGGGTTCATAACATGATGAATATTTTGGATGCTTACACCTTGGGGAGAGAGATTTTGGTACATGATATCATGGAAATGGGCCAGTTTACTTGGAAAATGGCTTTGAAAAGAATAAAGTCTGTTTTTGAAGTGTGTAGAGGGATTTATGCTGTCCTTAATATCAAAATTTTATGCTTTCATAAATACATGTTTATTTTGTAAGCAGTACTTCCATAAAGAAGGAAGTGTTTGGTAGTGTTACATGCCAAAGATTTCCCCAGTGAGAAGACTGAATTCATATTTCCCTTATGATTCAAAGCAGTAGTGTAATGTGCAACCTTCTTTGCAGCAACCTGCATAGATTAGGGACAGACCTAAGCACAGTGACAGGGAATAAAAACATTTTAAAAAGAGAAAGAGGAAAGAAAGAAAAAGAAAGAAAGAAAGGAAGGAAGGAAGGAAGGAAGGAAGGAAGGAAGGAAGAAAGAAAGAAAGAAAGAAAGAAAGAAAGGACAGACACACATACAGAAAAGCTGGGATTGGGTGAGTCTTGCCATCTGAGGGAGATATATCAATAATAGCTTGGAAAATCTGCAAGTTTATTATATACAGGAGGAAAGAGAAGGCAGGTTAGCTCATCTTAGTAGGAGGTCTCTGTAGGGAAGAAATCTCAGGTTGCTCTCATGGAGGGGCAGGCTGCCTTTGGTAGTTTCTGCACATACTGTCAACATTTAGGAGGAAGAAGCTGCAGCTGATGCTTTCTGCACACACTGGTTTTAACTAAAGGTCAACAGCTTGTCAGCATCCCTATTCAGACTGGGGAAGGCTCTGCCATTCTGCTGAGTCTGACCTGGAGGCTTTGTCATTCCCATGGGTCTGAGGCATTGGGGTACTTGACAAGAGCTGTGCTCCTGTCAACAGTCTATTCAGGACTTCATTACACCCTCACGGTCCTAGGTGAGTTAAAAAGTGGGTAGTCTGTAATTGTGTGCCCTTTCTTCCATTTCTCTACTTGAGTTATTTAGAATGTATGCTATCTATGGTAGGCCTTTCTGGCTCTGCTATGCTAAATGTTGCTAGATGTGGAAAAGTTCTAGGGTGTGAAAACAACATGGCCTTGTTCCAACTAGTTCCTCAAAATGAATCTACCTTGTAGAAAAACGTGAAGTTGCTTGTGAAAACAGATTTTGGCCTGCTTTCATCTTTGTAGTCAAATGTTTCAGCATTCTCACCAGAAGCGGAGTGACTGGTGAGGGAAATAGACTTTTTTGTCATCTCACACTGTCTTAGATCAAGGTTACATAGCACATAGGCCAGCATGGCATCAGACAGTAAAGATTGTCTTGTTTTGAACCAAGAACTTGATTTAGGAGCAAATCAGCTCAGACGAACAAGTCAGTCTTAGCAACATCATTGCTGAGCAGAGCTAAAAAAAAAAAAATCATTTGTTTGGGGAAGCAAGCAAACAAACAAAACATCGCCCTGAAGCAAGACCTCTTCCCCTCCCCCAGTTTTTCACTCCACAGCTGCATTTTCCAAGCTGGTAAATCTCAGCCTCTCGACTCAGAGTTATTATTGCATTTGTCCCTGTTTTTTTTCCCCTTCATATAGTGTACAAATTTTTGCAATTAAAGAAAGTGATAGATTACATTATTAAAAAGGAGAGTGACATTTTAAGGCTTCACTGTTAAGAATGGGTCAGATATTTGCATCTCTCCAGGAGTCAAAATTCCCTCCTTGTGAAGCATTTAGTCTATAGAATATGGATAAGTTTGTCTACTCTGAAACTACTCTGAATACATAGGAGTCACAGACACACTTCTATTCTTGCCACTGGGACTTAGTCTGATCAATAATTTTGTAAAAAACAAAAAAAAAATGTTCCTGTTTGGGAGGACCCTGTTAAAAGCCTGCTCCTTCCTAACAGGAAGAAGATGGCATCTTCAGGGTCCTTATAAGAAAAAACTACCGAAAAGGATGAAGATCTGAAGTTCCTAGATGTGGTTCAAAATCTAACAAAGATAATGAAAACTCTAAGTGAGAACTATGCTGGAAAATGCATTTGATTGAATTCCTACTGTCCTCTATGTCTTTCTGACTTCAGTCATGCATATCACTGCTGCTGAAACAGACTTAGTTCCTTTGATATTTACAGGGAGAACAATAGAAAGGAAAATAAGAGAAGAAGGTTCCAATCCCATCTTTGACAATAATCAATCCCACCTAGCCATCCAGATCAACCAAATTTCCCTATCTTTGGAATTAGTAAGACAATTCTTGACTTACAGGCAATTTCAATCCAAGTTACAACATCAAATGTTATGAAATACAATGCACCTTGTGCAAGTAAAGGGGTTCAGATCCAAGGTGCATGCCAAAGTGCCCCC
>JADRCC010107468.1:0-15412 GCA_019843855.1 Hylomyscus alleni
AAAAAAAAAAAAAAGATTTATTTATTTTATGTATATGAGTACATCATTGCTTTCTTCAGATACACCAGAAGAGGGCATCAGATCCCATTACAGATGGTTGTGAGCCACCATGTGATTGCTGGGATTTGAACTCAGGACCTCTGAAAGAGCAGTTGGTGCTCTTAACCGCTAAACCATCTCTCCAGCCCTCTTTTTTTATTCTCTCATACAATACATCCCCACCACAGTTTCCCTCCACCCCTCCCAGTTTCCTCTCTATCATACCTCGAACCCCTGCTTCTTTCTCTCCCAGATCCACTCCTCAGTTTCTCTTCAGAAAAGAGCAGACTTCCCAGGGATATCAACTAAACATGTCATAACAAGATAAAACAAATCTAGACACAAGCCTTCATATCAGGGCCAGTGAGGCAACCCATTAGAAGGAACAGAATGCCAAGAGCAGGGGAAAGGGTCAGAGATATACTCACTCTCACTGTTAGAAGTCCAAAACACCAACCTAAGAACTATGACATATATGCAGAATCTAACACAGACTGATGCAAGCAGGCTCCAAGATTGCCACTGCAGTCTCAGCCCCATCAGCCCTGCTTAGCTGGTTCTGTGGGCTGTGTTCTCAACCCCTGTGGCTCCAATAATTCCTCCTCCTCCACTCAGTTTCCAAAGCTCCAAGGGGAGCTTTGAACCCGATGGAGATCTCTCTCCACCTAATGTTTTGCTGTGGGTCTCTGCATCTGTTCCATTAGCGGCCAGGGGAAGTGTCTGGTGACGATTGGGCTAGGCACTGATGTGGTGATTTGAAATTTCTTGAAAATTGTATATAGGTTTTTTGTTGTTGTTATTTTCGAGACAGGGTTTCTCTGTAGTCTGGAACTCACTCTGTAGACCAGGCTGGCCTTGAACTCAGAAATCCACCTGCCTCTGCCTCCCAAGTGCTAGATTAAAGATGCGCCACCACTACCCGGTGAAAATTGTATATAGGTTTTAGGATGGGTTTTTTTGTGTTTCAAAAAAATAGGATTGCATTAACTTTGTAGATCACTTTGGGGAGCCTGGACATTGCAACAGTTAAGTCTTCCAACCTGTAAACAAGAATTTTTATTTACTTACACCAGTTTTTTGTTCATTTGTTTTGTTTTGTTTTTATGAGACAGGGTTTCTCTGTGTGGCCCTGGATGTCCTGAAACTCTGTATAAACCAGGCTAACCTCAGAGATCCCACCTGCTTTTGCCTCTTGAGTGCTGATATTAAAGGCTTACACCATCACTACCCAGCTGTTTATATCAGTTTTAATATCTTTCTTCAGTGATGTTTTGTTTTGAAACAGGGTCTCACTGAGTAGCCCTAACTGGCCTGGAACTCAGTGTATAAGCTGGTCTTGAACTCAGAGATCTACTTGCCTCTACTTCTGTCCCCTTAGTCCTGGGATTGAGGTTAAGATGTGTATCACCACACCCAGCCCTCTCTGCGGTTTTGTATAGATTATTATAGAAGTCTTGCACCTCTGCAATTGATTTCTAAATACTTCATTTTATTCTTTATGAAATATCTGTGATTTTATCACATACAGCTTCTGTTATGTTGAGATAGTCCCCTTTTTTTGGTTTATTTGGTCTTTTTGTGGTGTTAAAGAATGGCAAATCTAGCTGGTGATGGCGCATGCCTTTAATCCCAGTACTTGGGAGGCAGAGGCAGGTGGATTTCTGAGTTCAAGGCCAGCCTAGTCTACAGAGTGAGTTCCAGGACAGCCAGGGCTACACTGAGAAACCCTGTCTGGAAAAACAACAACAAAACAACAACAACAAAAAAAACCAAAAAGAATGGCAAATCTAAGGCCCCATGCATACTAGGTACCACCAAGCCGCAGTGAAACCTGAAGACGTCCCTTTTTGTTTCTCATTGGTTCGGTGTGTTGTTGTTGTTGAATATTTTTATCAGGAAAGGGAAGAATCTGTTTCCTTCTTTTTTTTTTTTTTTTTTTTTTTGTTGTTGTTGTTGTTTTTTGAGACAGGGTTTCTCTATGTAGCCCTGGCTGTCTTGGAACTCACTCTGTAGACCAGGCTAGCCTCGAACTCAGAAATCCGCCTGCCTCTGCCTCCCAAGTGCTGGGATTAAAGGTTTTAAATGTGTAGCCCAGGCTGGCCTCGAACTCGTGATCCTTCTGCCTCTGCCTCCTTCAGCAAATCCTACCGGCGTGGGCCACCACAACCGGCTGTTTCCTTCTGATGGTCCTGGGGTTTTGTTCATTGGTTTGTATGTTTCTCTGAGACAGAGACTTAGTCTGTGGCCCAGGCTGGTCTTGAACTTGATGCAGTTCTCCTGAGTCACAGGCCTGAGTTGTTAATGCCTTGGTTGATCTGATACTATTTAATCAATTGAGATGATCATTGTGTTGATGTTTGTGACATTGAGTGGTTTTCACGTGCTGGACTGTCATTGCATTTTGAGTCATGAGGCATGACAGCTTACTGTATTGATAACTTGCCTTGCCAGTGTGTTGTAGAGGATCTCTGCATCCACTTTGAGAAAGAAACTGGTTTCGTTTCCTTCCCGTGGGTGCCTTCCAGCGGCTTCATGGGACAGGGCAGAATGTGTTCCCTTCCATTTCCTGAAGTTGGAGAAGAATTGATTGGAGTAAGCCCACTTTCCCCTTGTCTGCCACAGGAGGCCGTGGAGGAAGTGACAAAGCACATCCACTCCCTGTCTGGGAAGAAAGACGGGCTGGTGCCTATGTTCATCAACACGAACAGCGGCCTCTTCACCCACCCAGGAGTGTTCACCTTGGGTGCCAGGGCTGACAGCTACTACGAATACCTGCTGAAACAGTGGATCCAGGGTGGCAAGAAGGAGACACAGTGAGGCCTGACCACTGCCTGATGCAGGGCCCCCAGCTTCTGTCCCCACCCTTGGCTAGAAGCAGTAGTGTAGCCAGTTCGGTTCCTCTAAGGAACTCACTTCCCAGATGGCGGGGCCATTCCGTCAGCATGGCCCGCCTTATAGCTGTGTTCATGTTGGCAGGTGCTCAAGGGCCTGAGCTCTGACTTGGGCTGTGTGTGCAGTATTTGCTTCCTGAGCAGGGCCAGGTCTGTAGAACGTGTGTGTGGGTCAAGTGTAGTGAAGCTCCTGGTCCTGTAGCTCTGACGAAGACGGTTCCATGACTGAGCTTGGAGTAAGCTGACTTGTGCTGTTCACAGGTTGCTGGAAGACTATGTTAAAGCCATTGAGGGGATAAAAGCACATCTGCTTCGGCAGTCTCAGCCCAGAAAGCTCACCTTCGTGGGAGAACTTGCCCATGGCCGCTTCAGTGCCAAGATGGTAAGCTGTGTGGACTGGCAGAACCTTTGGGAAGCTGCTTTTCTCTGCGACTTTCAGGATCTTAGCTTTTGTTTGCAGTAACAAGGAAATCTTGTCATCAGCTATGTGCCATGGCCAGGGGTTGACCTTTGCTGCCTGGCTTCACCTATTCTTGTGACAGCCCCAAGCAGAGGCCCCGCATACCCTGAGTGCAGCTGCCTTCCTTGTGGGCCTCTCTGTGGTTCCTGAAGGTGTTTGTAGGCAAGTTGAGGGGATCCAGAAAGCTGGGTTGGTAAGGCCCCCAGTAAGAACCTGCACTGTAGTTTTTCCCCTGGACTCTAGGGCACAGAGTGCCTTGCCAGGACCTGAGTCTGCAGGTGAAAAGTGCTGCTGAGCCTCCCTGCTCTGGGGCTTCTTGCCTCCAGTTAAGTTGACTGGTCTCAGTACTGGCCAAGCAGTGTGGGCCTAGGCCCAAATGTGAGGGGGTGCTTTGATTCCAGGATCACTTGGTGTGCTTCCTGCCAGGGACGCTGGCTTTGGGTGTCCACCATGGCCTGCCAGCTGACCACATGGATCTGGCTCGGGCACTCATGGAGACCTGCTACCAGATGAACCAACAGATGGAGACAGGTCTGAGCCCTGAGATTGCGCATTTCAACATGTACCCTCAGGCAGATCATAAAGATGTGGAGGTCAAGGTGAGCCTGAGCATGGGCTGGACTTAGGCAGGGGTGATGCCAGCAAGGGTGGATACTCCCTGAGCCTCTTGCTCTGCCCCTAGCCAGCTGACAGGCACAACCTGCTGCGGCCGGAGACGGTGGAAAGCCTATTCTATCTGTACCGTGTCACAAGGGACCGCAAGTACCAGGATTGGGGCTGGGAAATCCTGCAGAGCTTCAATAAGTACACACGGGTGAGCTGTTAGGTGCCTCTCTATATGGTCTTGGCTGATGACAGACACAGCTAGATTCCTGCAGAGCTCTAGCTGGACCTACCCTTGAGGCTGCTGTGGCACAGACTGGAAGGAGTCAGTTTTCTGAGGCTTCCAGTTGGCTGTTCCCTAGTTGTATGTGACCTTGATAGTGTAATCATCCTGCTGAGCTTGGTGGTATCAGGGCCCTGTTGTCTTTACAGGCTTACAGATAACCAGGGTTTCTGGGCTCACTTTCGGGACCCAAGCTTTTCTGAGAAGGGTCTTTTTTTCTTGTCCTGTTGTACCCATGACTTATGAAACACTCGCAATGAGCCAGAGCACTGACCTCACACATACACCTCCCCAGCTGGGGTCCGTGGCCTACCTTGCCCTCTCCCTCACTGTGATGTGGCCAGAAAAGGTTATAGGTCTAAGTGTGGCACCTAGCTCTTTGCTCCAGACCTCAGCAGCTCCAGCTTCTTGCCTGTGCCTGCCTGGGTTGTGCTTAACAAGTTAGATCCCGGACATGTCCTGTAGCTCTGCCCTTTTTGGAGGTATTTTCTGGCCACTCGGGGGTTATTGGCATTTTATAGGGCTCTCTGCAGAACTGTGGTTGACCTTAGCCATTTCTAGGTAATTGCTAGGATGGAGCCTGTCCTGGGGCCATATATGTGGGGTTGAACAAGTAGTCTGAGTGACACCTCTAGCTAGTAGTTCTTCCCAAGACTTGACTCAACCTGTGTCATTTGACTCTTATGCAGGTCCCCTCAGGTGGCTATTCTTCTATCAACAACGTCCAGAATTCCCACAAGCCTGAGCCCAGGGACAAGATGGAGAGCTTCTTTGTGGGAGAAACCCTAAAGTACCTCTACTTGCTGTTTTCTGATGACCTGGAGCTGCTCAGCCTGGACACCTGTGTGTTTAACACAGAAGCCCATCCCCTGCCCATCTGGGCTCCTGCCTAGAGGAGCACCTGGCCTGGGCATTGATGGAGGCTGAGGTGGTCCTGTTGGGTCTGTGACCTTCACAGGGGCCACATAGTTTTGGGCAGCCGTCAAGTGTGATGCTCCTGCCCAATTGTAGGTCCCTCCCGTTTCAGCTTTTCATGAAGGTGGTGGGAGGGGCAGGAGTCAGACCAGCTGGTATGGGTTCTGGGATTTAGGCTGTCAAGTCTACCAAGCCTTTGACTTCCTCAAAACCTCATATCACGGCTCCCGATTCCCATACCTGAATGACCCTGTTGGCTGGCTGCTGGCAGCCCCATGGTAGTCCCAAGACTTCTTATCACCTCCTGGGACCACCCAGGACCCCAGTGCCTGTATTGAGTTCAGAGTGATAGCCTAAACCTGTGAGGTGCTAGGCTTGGCCCGATGGCCTGTGAAAGCCCTGACTCTCGATTGACCCACAGGTCCACTGGGCCAGTGTGACCTTGAGGGTCTTTGTGGCTCTAGTGTTTACGGGTTGGACTCAGGGATCCTCCTGGCTACCCTACTGGGCTGGCAGGGGTTACAACAGCAAATTTGTCTTATTCCCAGGATACCCTGGTATAATGTGATTTCTCAGCTGAGAAGAGAGTGGACTTGGTCCCACTGTAATGGGTCTTGTGGAGAGTGGGGAAGGGATGGTGTCTATCTAGACCAACCTTAAGGGGACAGCAGGTTCTCTGGATAACATCTCAGTAACTACCCCTAAAGTCAGAACTCCTGTCTACTTCAGGTAGGAAGGGCAGGCTTTGGCGCCATTATACAAACAGTCCAGGATGCTTGGTTGTGCTATCTCAGAATGGTCTGTGAGGATCACATGTTGCTGCTGCTGCCTGTTAGATTTATGGCGGTTTGTGCCTTGGTGTCTTGAGTCCATGGAGTAGGCCCTGTCTTTGATGAGTTGTTACTAGACTATCCCTGGGCCTTGGCTATGATTCTCCTATCTAATTTCATGCAGCACAGCATAGGGCAAACTGGACAGAACTGAAAGGACCTCAAGGCTCTGGGCCTGTGTTCCCTGTGCATCCCAAGATCTGGAGATTTGACATGCTAACTCCTCATCTGCAGCTCAGAGCACCTCAGTGGCAATCACCCTGTGCCTCTGAGGTCCAGTGGTTGCTCGGGGGATTTCCTGTCAAACACTTGTACCCAAGCCAGTTCTAAGACCAAAGGTGTCTACAAGAAGGACCTGGCTGGTAACATGTCCTTAGGCCTCAAATTCATAGGAAGAAGCTGCCCCCACCCCTTTCGTTGATGTTAGCTTCTCTCTATGCTGTCCTGTACCAGGAGCCCCATAGGCTTGTGAATGGACAGGTTCAGGCTGTGGTCAAGGCCTAAGCAGTTGAGAAGTGTATTCTCCATCTCCTGCCTTCCTCTCTCAGATGTATTCTGGAAGATATGGTTGGTGTCAAAGGGACAGCAACTGCCCTGTGTCCCTCTGAAGGGTTATTGTGGATCAGAATGACTGGGTAGATGTCTTCAAAGCTGGGAGCCACATTAGACCAGACAGCATGGGAACGGGCTTGGGAGGGGAGGCTGGTGCCCAGTAGAGGCAGGTTTCCCTCCGTACCCCCCTCTGAAGCAGGAAACCTAAGAGTGGGAGTCTCTGCTTAATTAAATGTCTAAATGGTCTCGGCAGGCTGTGCACAGTGTTATTTTTTGTAGAGCATATCTCCAAGTATCTCACCCCTCCATGCATGGATCCTACCAGACAAGGACACATCAACATATATTTATTCAGTTTTTTCTGTCTACCACCAGCTCCTTGCTTGAAGTCCAGCTTAGACAAACCACCATGGATCTGAACAGTCCATCAGATGTAAGGCAGTTGTCATGCCACAGGTGCTCAAGTAAAGCAAGGGCTCTCTGGGTTTGGCTGCATCTTAGCTGGAAGGGGGCTGCTGCTTAGGCCCAGGCCACCGTGGCATTGTTAGCTGCTTTAGTCTGGCTGCTGCTACCCACTCCCGAATGAGGGTAGCTTCCAGCTTGCGCACCTCCACGACAGATGGGGGGTCTTCCGAGTTAGATGCTCTAAGAAGCAGATAAGGGTGGGAATACTCAGCTGGCATCATGCCCGTCTCACCCACAACCCAACACTGGTCCAGAGGTGGGCTGCACTATACTGCACCTGAGGTCTAGGTGATGCGCTCCCCCCTGGATGGTGACAGCAATGACTGATGCACTCAGGTTGCTCTGGATCTGTTGGAAGAATCTGAGGCATGGGGTCTGTCCTTTAAGCCACAGGTAGGCAAGCCCTCTCCCATCCTTGCACCCTGACACAGATGCCAGTACTGTCTTTGGGATGCAATAATGAGCTTACTGCAAGCTTCAAGTAGCTCCATTGGAAAGGCTGAATGTGATGGGCCAGATGTTAGACTACATTAAGGGATGTAGGGAAAAAAGCAACCCAAAAGAGAGAAGAGGAAATAATGAGGACCAGAGTGTGAGTCTGCAAAGTAATATGCGGAGCCTGGCAATGTAAGTCCATTGCCAGACTGGACTTACCCCACCCCCTGCCCAGGGGTCTAGGTCACCGTTGGAGAAAATGATGTTGCTGGCTGCTTTAAGGTCTAAAAGGAACACAGCAGGTGTTGGCAAGGTATCCAGGGCTTTAAAGCTGTGAGCAGCATCTGGGTACTGCAGAACCAGCTCAGGACAGAGGGCAGGATCCTTCCCAGCTCCCAAACACCTGCCCAGCCCTTTACCTCCACCCCAGAAGCTGGTCTGCAGCCAGTCTGGCCGGGGCCACACGCCCCATGTATCAAGGCAGTATTGCTGGCGGAGTTCTTCAGAGAATGGGATTTTAGGGAACATGTCTGTCACATTGTTGCTGTCAAAGGTCAGATTGATCTCCGTACAGGCCTGCAGGTATCCCATAGTAAAATAAGTCAGGCAGGCCAAACACCCCACCCCTATGCTTGCCAGTTTAGCTTCTCTCTGTCCACAAACCTGGTAGTCCCAGGCCCTGGCGTCAGAGCCAGTGCCACAGCCAGTGGGATCAGCACAGCTTTGGTACAACCGGTAGATGTCATAACAGGGTTCCATGCCAGAAGAGTTGTAGACCAGCCCTGGATAGGATTAGTGCTGAGAACAGCAGCCAGCCAGCCAGTACATGCTCCAGGCCACTACCCACCCACCTTGGAAGGAAGGCTAACATAGGTATGCCACAGTGAAGTAAGCACTTGGAGTCTTTGGAGCATGTGCCACTAGCTGGCCTAGCTAATTTAACAGCCCAGGGACACTATCTTACCCCCAGTACCCTGCCCCACAACAGGGTAGAACAGGTATGTAGAGCTTTGTGGCTAGGGACTCCAAAGGCCCTATAGCAACCCTCAGGGGTAGCCTGTTCCTAGGATGGCTGGGAAGTCATGTCACCCACTCTAGCTTATGCCCAGTTCCCAAAACACAGGTCCTGTCATTCTAAAAGCTGTACTGGGTCCCCTACTACATCTCAAATAGCCTACCAGACCAAACCCTGGGTAGGGTCCTTTCCCTATTCAGACCTGTGTCACTGTTAAGAGTTGGCACCCTTGCCCTATGAGGACCAAGAAGTAGACCCACCTGCCAGTGCCCGTAGACCCATGATCCTCTGGCCCTCACTCAACAGCCGTTCACAACCCACCTAGAGAAGGGCGGCAGAATATCTATCTCAGTGGAGACCCCTTTCACAGAGTGTGAGTCAGGGCTGTAGCCTACATGGACACAACAGCATCTGATGGCATGAAAGCAGGTAGCTACAAGGCTCTTAGACCAGACTAGCATTAGGTCCTGCACCCAGGGAGAGCCACCTCACCTTGACAGGGTTGGCAGGAAGAGGCCCTAGAAAGTCTGTAGGGTATGGGTAGTCCATCATGGCGAGCACAGTAAATGCATTTCGGGCAAACCCAAAGAGCTGAGTCAGGTCTTTTGGATTGGAAAGTGATTGGCAGGTACCAAAATTCTGGCTGATTGTGTCATAGGCTGGGACGAGAGAGGCCAAGAGAAAAGGCTGAGAAAACTGCTGGCAAATGTGAAAGGCAAGAATGAGTGTCCCAAAGTGGGCAGCAGGTGAGGAAGGACTCCCTCACCTCCCTGGAGGAACAAGTCTTTGATTTGCTGGAAGGCGTCCCGCACAGCCTGGGCGCACTTGGGACTCTGGCCATAAAAGTCCTGGAGAAGAGACCAAGGTTGCTGCTGCCGCCGCCGCCGTTCTTGCACTGGCCTGGGGTCCCCAAGTCCCCTCACTCACTGCTGTGACATCTCGGAAGAACTGGTAGGAGTTGCCAAGGCCTGCAACAGCTACAACAGGAGCGCTGGCTGCCAGGGCCCCAGCCACCAGGTGGGGGTACTTCATCCTCATGTAGGCGCTCAGCATCCCCCCATAACTGGGAGGACAGGGCACAGGATTATGGTTGTGAGAAGCTGCCCGCAACTCAGGCCAGCAGCCTCACCACCCTCCCTAGGATGCTCTTTTCCTGCTCAGAAGTCCCAAGTGTGGGAAAAAAAGGACCTGAAGCTGTCATGCCCACACATTCTGATCCCAGGGCCAAGGCAGATACAGTCTTCACTGGGAGAAGGCACCTGTGGGTGTGCCCTGGCCCAGCAATAAAGATATTGCTGAGACAAAATAGAAGGACTTGTTCCCCTAGTGTGAGCAACATAGCATACACTGTCTATGAGATCCACTCAAGGAGGGCTTCCAGGAGGAGGTAAAGCTAGACCCAGCCCTTCCATGTATGGGGCTAGGCATACGGAGATAGGCAGAGGATGTTGAGAATGTAAGAGATACCTCTTTGGTCTTCCTTGTATGGGGTGTCACTAGGTACAACAGGGTAGGGCCTTAGAGTGGGGTAAGTTTAGGACTCTAGGATCTCTTGTGGGGCCAGATCTGTCATGAAGGGAGATCAAGGACCCACCTTCCTCCAAAGGCTATGGTGGGGGCATCCTGGACCCCAAGATCCTGCCGCAGGGCCTGGAGCAGCACAGCAAAGTCAGCCAGCGCCTGCTCCACAGTCAGCAGCTGTGTATATCCCGGCTGTGTGGACTGCACACCGAATGGAAGCGATTTCCCATAGTACCGCTGCAGGAAGCAGGAAGGGATGGCTAACTACTGCCTCTGCGCTCTCCACCTCCTTCAACTCAGGGACTGCCAGGAACGGGCCAGATACCCACGTGCTCAGCAAAGACAAGCAGGGCCTCCTGCTGGGCTGCCAGTTCCACCAAGAAGCCAGAGTTGTTAGCGAAGGACCAGATATCCCCCTCATTTCCTGTGTAGAAGAAAATGGGCCCCTCGCCCATCTTCCAGAACTTATCTATAGGAAGTAAATGGGTTTCCGTAAGGCCAGGTATACACAAGTAGGAACCATGCAGTGGGGCCAGCACTCACCTGACACCAGGAACCGCTGGCCAAAGGTTTTGTTGCCGAAACTCTCAAAGTTGAAATGGTCCATGTATTGCTCAAAATAATGCTCACGAAAGTCAGGGTCTAGACCTCTGTCGGCTGAGGGCAGGTGCAGAGGCTCAGGGGCTGGTAGGGGTCATTAGGGATCTAGAAGGGTCAGGAGGGAGGGCAGCCAGTATGCACTCACCCCTGGCCTGGAGGTTGCACAGTCCCAGTGTCAGCAGCAGGACCAGGATCCAGGAGGGGACCCCACGGTCCACAGGGTAACAAGGCTGGAGATTCATGCCTGATTCTGAGCCGGGCGCTGGCTATCATGTGACTTGGTCACATGACCGACATAATAGGCGGGACGACATCACGTGACAGCCGGAGGGCGAGGGGGGGCTGTCCTACTGTGGTTGGATTTTAGTTGGAGGGCCAGCCTACTCTTCCTCTTACTTCAGCTTCCTGGTTCTTCGATCTAAATTTCTGGGCTCCTCCTTGTTTCCTCAGAGATGGTTACTGTGGAGATCCAGGAAGCAGGGAGATGGCTAAGGCTCCTCAGGACTGTATGGTCTACCAAGAGTCCAGCTCCTGAGACCCACAAGGTGATGGATGGGAAGCAAGGATACCCCAGGATGTTGAAGTCCCTAGGGGTTGCAGGCCCCACATGTTCCACTGACTGCTAGAGCTACCTACTCCTTCAGCCGTGGGCATCACCATCAGGTGCTTGGCCAAAACGACCTCTCTGCTTCCAGCCCTCAGTTCTGGTCAGCACCAGACAGGCCCATAATTACAGAACCAGGGAAACTGGAACATTTCTGTCTGTCCTCAGACAATGGGCTCAGGAAGGTAGGGGGTTGCTGCAGAGGGACAGTGTCTCTGAGAGAGGACCCTGGACTTTCTGGGAATCTCTGAGCTCTGTTCTCCCCACTGCTGGCACTGTGTCCATAGGCTAAACAGAATGGGGGAAATGGAGGGGCAGGGCTTCTGTTGGAAGTTGCCCTCCACTTCACTGGCACAGAGTGTGCAGAGAGAAGAAAGAACCAGTTTTCTCTCTGGCACCCAGTCCCAGGTCTGGAAGAGGAGAGATAGCTACCGACATTGGTGACTTGGACTGGCTGGACCATGAGTGGAACATGCCATCCAGCATCCCACAGTCCAGTGAGGCACACAGCCTAGAGATGCAGAATGCCGTGCCACAGGTTAGGGAACTCCTAATGCTGTCTAGATGCTTGCGTTTAGTATTGCGTATTTTGGAGGGTGTCACTGTTGTATTGCCCAGTAAGAGCAACCTGTGGCGTGACATCTATGTGGCTTGTGTATCTGCTGGTGTTCTGCATTTAAACACTGTTAATGAACGTTCACACTCTTCTTATTCTTGAATCTCCTTTTGATTTTCATGCCCTGTTACTTTGAGGTTCCTGCCTGTCATCTGTTTATGTAGCCCACTCCTATATGTCCCTTGAATGCAGAAATGGCATTTCCTGTGGCATTACACACAGGTCTTTGTTATCACACATTTTTTCTTTTTTTCTTTTAGGGTTTGGAATCTTGAGAATTTTCTGTAAGTCATCTTCCTTTTTTTTTTTTTTAAGATTATTATGTATACAAGGTTCTGCCTGCATGTATGCCTGCTGGCCAGAAGAGGGCACGAGATCTCATTACAGATAGTTATGAGCCACCATGTGGTTGCTGGGACTTGAACTCAGGACCTCTGGAAGAGCAGTCAGTGTTCTTAATTGCTGAACCATCATCTCTCCAACCATCTTCTTCCTTTTTTGAATTAAAGGAATTAGTTATATTTATTTTATCTGTTTTGCCTGCATGTATGTATATATGTATTGCCACATACATGTTTGGTTTCCTTGGGGTTCAGAATTGGGTTTTGAAACCTCTGGAAGTGCAATTCTGGATGATTATTTTTAAACACTGAGCCAGCTCTCCCTTCATGAGTCCTAAGGTGGGAAGGCGTGCTCAGTTATCAGGGTCTTTAACTTTGAGTTAGACATCTCATCCCTCTCCCTTCATACTTCTTTTTTTTAAATTAATTTATTTATTTTAAGTATATGAGTACACTGTCTTCAGACACATCAGAAGAGGGCATCAGATCCCATTATAGATGGTTGTGAGTCACCATGTGGCTGCTGGGAATTGAACTCAGGACCTCTGAAAGGGAAGTCAGGGCTCCTAACTGCTGAGCCATCTCTCCAGCCCCTCCCTTCATACTTCTTACTAGAGCACATCTACTTAACATTCTAAAGTTTGAAAATGTTAGAGTTTGCTCATTTTATGAAATGGCTGTTTTACATGTATAAATATCTGTGCACCATGTATATGCAGTGCTCATGAAGGCCAGATATGGGTGCTTAATATCCTTAGATCTGTTTTATCAGGTATCTCTTTTTTTTATTAGATATCTTCTTTATATTTCAGTAGTACTGAATCAGTACTTTCCTGGTTTCCCTTCAGAAAAACCCCGTATTCCCTCCCCCTCCCCAATCAGGTATTTCTGTATAGAGCAGGCTGACCTGAACCTGCAGCATTCCTATCTGTGCCTCTCACATCCTGGAATTACATGCACGCACCACCACACTGGCAAAGTGCAGAGGCTTAAACCTAGGCAAGCACTCTCCCACCAAGCTATATTGCAGATGGTTGTATTTAGTTGTTTCTAAATTATCCTTTGGATATATGTAACTTTGATGATATTTTGTGGGGGGTGTCTTATAATTGTTTCCAATATTGATGTGACCTCGGGTCTTCGCCATTTACTTTATAATTATTTTGTGCCTGTTTGTGTGACCATGGGGCTTTGCTACTCATGACTGCTCACGAATCTGTAACTTTTTCAGTCATGGATTTTCTGACTGTGATGAGCTCTGTAGTGAGTTTTGCATCATGTACAGTGAGCACCTTCCCCAGCAAGGTCCACATTGTCCAAGGGTCTCGAGACTGGTGTTCTCCACTAGGAAGTGCTAGAACCACACTGACCTTGCTTTGGCAAAGGGTCTGCGCTGCTCTCAGAACATCTTACGTGAGGATCCCAGCTTCACGCTGAAGCCAGTTCCATCCTATCAAGTAACTGCTGCATAGCCTATCAAGTAACAAATTTCTGACCACTTGGACTCCTTCCTTTCTTTGGGACTCAATTTTATCTATTTTGGGACTCATCACTATTTATACTACGTCTCTTGCCAGATAGAAATCCTGTGTGCCTTAATGTCCCTTGAATCAGTCAAAGGTATTTCTTAAATACATGTAAAGAGCCAAATGTGGTAATGCACCCTTTAATCCCTGCACTCAGGTGAGGTAGGTGACTTTGTGAGAGTTTGGAGCCAGCCTGGCCTAGACAGGCCTAGCCTCAGGCCAGCCAGGGATACATACAGAGACCCTGTCTCAAACAACAAAATACACTTGTTATATGTATATTGATTAGATTCATATAAAGTCAGTTTATTTTTATTTTTTGAGGCAGGTTTTCTCTGTGTAGCCCTGGCTGTCCTGGAACTCACTCTGTAGACCAGGCTGTCCTCTAACTCAGAAATCTGCCTGCCTCTGCCTCCCAAGTGCTCAGATTAAAGGTGTGCTCTGACACTGCCTAGCTTAAAGTCAGTTTTCTAGACTCTGACTGAAACAAATTGTGTAGACCCCCTTGCTTCATGGTCATCACATGCATAAATCTGCACTATTATGAAATTTTTGTTTATTTAGAAGAGGGTCTTTCTAGTACCCCAGGCTGGCTTCAGATTCATGGTCCTCTTGCCTCTTCCAAGTGCTGGGATTATAGGCAAGACTGGGCACTCTTGATTCTGCTTGGTAATCATGACCACTGCATGCAGTTTGCCAGTGGTAACACAACTTCCTGAAGGTGTAGATAGGATCTTTTCATGGCTCTACTTGTTCTCACTCTGCTCCACTGTGAAGTCCTCTAAAATGTTTATGGTTTATACAGTCCAGTGCTTCACCAGGGCTTGCACTGTCACACACTGTCATGTTTCCAAATAGTGTCACCAGCTTCTGCACTTGTGCAGATCCAGGTGTCACTACTGCCATAATTGTCTTGACTGATACTTACCGTCTAGTGATCATATGACCCCCTAAAGATTTAGAAGTGGTACTGGGTCCTGTCCTCTTTCCTAACTATCCATCCCTGCTCTAAGTTCTATGGTTGCTTTTCTGCAGGGATCAAATATGCCATCACACAGGGCTTACCAGATTCCTTTTCTAATGAATGGAATTGGCTGATCACAACAGCGATCAAGTACAAGCCAAGCCAGTAACATAGACTTGCATGTTATGTTTTTCCATAAACTTACAAGCTAGGGGCTGGAGAGATGACTCAGCGGGGTAAGAGCACTGACTGCTCTTCCAAAGGTCATGAGTTCAAATCCCAGCAACCATATGGTGGCTCACAACTATCCATAATGACATCTGATGCCCTCTTCTGGAGTGTCTGAAGATAGCTACAGTGTATTTACATATAATAATAAATAAATCTTTAAAAAAAAATTTACAGGCTACCATGACTTATAATTCACTGGGCACTCTTGATTTTGCTTAGTAATCATGACCACTAGCAAACATGGGTTCCTTTATTACATTTCAGCCTTAATTACTAACAGCAAATCAGATTACATACTTTGTGTTGTACGAAGATGTCAGTCACAGAATGCCTAAGAAAGGTTAAAGAGGCTTCAGGGTTCAGAGCTGGAAGGAAGAAGAGGAGGCAGATGCAGAGAACGGGCCAGATGGAAGCAAGGTTCTTCGCTCTGATGATTTTCCTGGGCTGGGTTCCTGTCAGGTGATGCGTTTGATGAGTATTGAGATACATAGAGAGCAACTCCTACTGTATGAAATGGGGTG
>JADRCC010107469.1:0-11033 GCA_019843855.1 Hylomyscus alleni
ATATGAATGCGGGTGTCTGGAAAGGCCTGAGGGTGCATTGGTCACATGTGTGCATGCGCATCCACAGTCCAGAGGACAAAAGGTGCATGTGAGTGTGTGTGTGCCTATAGAAGCAAGGGACTTGTGGGTATGTGAGTCCAAGTGCCTGCAGAGGCCAGAAGGTGTCATTTGGCATGTGAATGCAGGTAAGTGTAGATGTCAGAGAGAGGAAGTGGACATTGGAATACAAGTGCCTATAGAGGGCAAAGAATGGTAGTGGGCATGTTAGTGCATGTGCCTACAGATGTGATAGGAGATTTCACTGTGAGTGCAGGTGCCTGCAGATTTGGCAGGATGTTGCACTGTGAGTGCAGGTGACTACTGAGACAAGAGAGGGGAATTGGGCATGTGACTCAAGTTGGCTACAGGGGACATGGGTGCAGTGGATTATGTGAGTACAAATATCTGCAGAGAGTAGGGGTGGGCAGGGGGCATTGTGAGTGCAGGGAGCAGAGGTGGGCAGTGGGCATGTGAGTGCAGGTTCATGCAGAGAAAGAATGGACACCTGGGAATGTGAGTGCACATGCTGGCAGAAGCTAGCAAACAGTGCACGACAGTTCACATTCCTCTATAGGCTAGGGAGACATTGGTAAATGAATACAGGTGTCTGGAGAAGCCAGAGAGGAGGAGTGCTCATATGAGTGCCAGTGTATTCAGAGGCTACAAGCAGTCCTTGTGTAAGTGATTGTTTGTGCCTGCAGAGACAGGGGACTGTGAGTGTGTAAGTGCAGGTGTGTTCACAGTACAGAAGAGAGCGTGGGCATGTGAGTCCATGTGTCTGCAGAGCCAGAGAGAGACAATGCTTATGTGTGTGCAGGTACATTAAGGGGACAGGGATAGACAGTTGGCATGCGAAATGCTTATGTGTGTGCAGGTACATTAAGGGGACAGGGATAGACAGTTGGCATGCGACTGCATATGTTTGTAGAGGCCACATAGTGTCAGTGGTCCTGTGAGTGCAGGTGCCTGCAGAAAGCAGAGGAGGGCAGAAGCCATGTGAGTCCAAGTACCTGGAGAGAGCAGAATGGGAGAGTGGGCATGATTGTAGATGCCTGCAGAGCTAGAGAGAGGTGGTGGGCATTTGTTTGTGGGAGCCTGTAGGATATAGAGAGGGTTCTGTGCAGGGGAGCACAGATGCCTGTAGAGGCATGTGTGGGGACAGTGTGTATGTTGCTGCATGTACATGCAGAGGACAGAGCAGGCAGCAGGCATGTGAGGGTGTGCTCAGGGAAAGGATAGGAGGATGACAGTAGTCATGTCAGTGCAGGTGCCAGGCAGAGGCCAGAGAGGAGTGGACATGTCAGTGCCGGTTCCTCAAGAGGCCACACAAGGTTGTTGAGTGGTCCAGATGCATATTGGGTATAATAGTGTAGCTTATTAGGCCAGAGAGAGGCAGTGGGATTATGAGTTCAGGTGCCTGCCTAAGCTGGACCTTGAAGGTGGACATGTGAATTCATGTGCCTGCAGAGGCAAGAGGAAGGTCGTGGGCACATGAATGCAGATGTCTGCAAGGGGGAGAGGTGCAGAGTGGGCATGTGAGTGCAGGTACCTACCTGTGTAGTCCAGAAGTGTGTGTCAATTCCCTGGAAGTAGAGTTCCAGAAAGTTGTGAGCCAGTCAATATGGAAGCTGGGAAACAAAATCAGGGCCTCTGGAGTAACAGCAAGCACTATTAGTCACTAAAAATTCTCTTCTGCCTGATGACATTTTAAGAGAAAAACCATTATAATATAATGTTCTTATTTTTGGATTGGATAAGAATGCCTTGCCTTTACCAGGGACCAGAGTTACAAATAATATTTCCATATATTGAACCATCCCTGTGTCGGAGCCAGCCGACAAGGGTGAGGCTGAAGTAGAGAGGGCGACTGAATGAGAACCAGAGGACCACTGCTGTGCTGGTAATGGCAATAAGTCTTTAATGTGAGAAATCTTTTATAGTAAAGCACAGTGAGGTTAAAAATAGAATTTAATAACAATCGTGTAGCACAACCTCTTAGCACTTTCTCATGGCAAAAGCATGCCCACTTCTTCATTATCTAACAGTAAATATTTTCCCCATGCCCAGATGCATGAGGTTAGTTTCTTTGATCCTTGCACACACAGCTCTCAAGAGCCTTGAATTCCTTCCAAAAATATCTTGGATTCATGGAGGGGTTATGCCCTCAGCTGCAGGGAGATTATCAGAAGGTGCCCCCTCCTTACCTTTCAGTAGAGGGGCCACCCCTAAATCTTCCCCTATGCTAAAGAACATTCCCACCACATTTCACCCTTTTTTATTTTATTTAAAAAATCTTCATTGGAAGTTTATCTTGTTTAGCATACAGTTTCATCTTTTTCACCTCCAACATGGTTCTATTTAAACAATTAATAATTATGTGCATACAGCAAAGCATCATGAATAAAAACACTAAAATAACAAATAAAATCAGTACAATCCCTATTCCAAAAGAAACAACATCATGTAAAGAAGGGAACTCAAAAGATAAACTCTTAATAAATCTTTCAGCTTCTTTAGCTATATCAATATCAATTGGTGGAGCATTGGCAAGATTTTGTATTTGAGAATGTAATTTTGCTAAATCCAAAGAAAACTGTCATGGCTTTCCATAACATTGTTTGAAAGGTAACAATATTTCTAGACCAAATTCCATACAAGAGATTATAAGATTTCTTATTCTGATAATCAAAGTCATTCCAGTCACACAGTCCATCTTGACACATGGTAATGTTCACGTGGCATAATCTCCAGAAGGAACCAAAGTCACTTTTAGGAGGAGAAGATTGATGACACATAGGAATGATATCAGGCAAATGTCCCAGTCCTAAATGAGCAACGGTAATATTTCTTTTGAGATACAACATTTATACACCAAAATGTTCTCCTGAAGTGAAATTCTTATCCCAGTCAGTCTAGCTACTCAGGTGCAGTTATTCTTTTCTTCTTTTGTGAAACACAAAGGCAGATTTTTTTGCCATTCCAGAATAATTTGTTCCAGAAAGATATATAGGATGAATATGATCATAAGATGGTGGTCCCAGCACATGAGTATTGCTAACATATATAGGTACCTGTTCATCTACCCATGTTACAGGATGAAGGACTGGAGGATGAGGAACATAAGACCAGTAGACTTCAGCTTTTGCTGTAAACTGGAGAAACTGTAAAATGCTGAGAACATGAACCAAGACAGCCAACCGCTTCTTAAGATGCTTTTCGTTATTTCTCCTCACTCTGGGACGAATGGTTATTCTCTGCATCCTTGCCTTCAGTTTTGCTGTTTTGCTTTTTGGCATGTCGGACACACCTTTCAGGTATCCACCGATTAGGAGAATCTGTAGGGAAAACACAAACATACCCTCGCCCCCATATTAAAACTAGATCCGGGCCATATAATGAGTTATCTAAATGATCTTTCACAAAACAGGAGGATAAGTCGTATAGGAAGGATGCCAATGGCAATCAGCAGCAGAAACACCATTAATATCCACATTCAAAAAATTTAAAATAAAAATAGAATGAGATAAAATAGTTTTTGGTGTCATAGGATACCATGTTTCTCCCTTTAATTTTTGTACTTGAGCTTTTAAAATCTGATGTAAACATTCTACTATGCCTTGTCTTTGCGGATTATAGGGAATTCCAATCTTTAATTCAATATGAAAGACAGCACAAAATTTTTTAAATCCAAGTCTAGTGTATGCAGGAGCATTATCTGTTTTAATTTGTTTTGGTATTCTCAATACAGAAAAACAATTGAGACAATGAATAATACAATTATGAATATTTTCTCTAGATAAATGAGAAAAAGTATCAATAGTAACATGAATAAATTTGAGCTTACCAAATTGTTTATAATGGGTAACATCCATCTGCCAAATATCATTAGGTCACAGTCTTTTAGGATTAACTCCCAAATGAGGAGCAGGAGTAAATTACTGACATGTGTTACATTGTCTTAAAATCTCTCGAGCCGCTTCTCGAGATAACTTAAATTGATAACATAATGCTCTGGATGCTTGATAATATAATGCATGTGATTGTTGTGCTAAAGTAATAGGATTGTTATAATATATTCTTTGAGTTAATTTATCTGCATAAGCATTTCCTGCTGCTAGGGGACCAGGTAAATTAGAATGTCCCCTAATATGACCAAAATAACAAGGATGAGTTCTAGCATGTAATAAAGATTGAATTTTAATAAAATATTGTTGAACTAATAAATTGGTTGTATTAATATATGGTACTGTTTCTAAAATTTGCAATGCATTAATAACATAAGAGCTATCAGAATATAAATTAAATGCTTGAGGAAATAACAACAAAGCCTGATAAACAGCATAAAGCTCTACTACTTGAGCAGAAGTATATTCTGTAGACCAAGTTAAAGATTTATCAGGTGATATCAAGGAAGCAATGCCATTAGAGGATCCATCAGTAAAAAGAACAAGAGCTGCAGCAGCAGGTTCCTTTCGAACTACAGTAGGGAAAATTACAGGATGATAAGAGGCAAAAGTTAATAATTTATCTTGAGGATAATGAAAGGTAATAGAACCTGCAAAATTAGCTAAGGCTATGGGAAATTCATCCATCATGTTAAGAAGCCAATTAAGTTGTTCAGCATTATAAGGGATAACAATAGAGGATGGATCTTTTCCTAAATGAAGGATGCTACTTTGATGTCCTTCTCTAATTCTATCAGCAACTAAAACATAATAACTAGGTAAAACTTTATAAAAAGAATGACTATCATGCAGCCATTGTAAAATACCATCCTGATATAAAACACTTGTAGGTGAATGCTTAGTGGGTAAAACAAGTAAATACCAGAGTTTTGAAAAATCACAATAGGTTAATTTTCCAGAAGAGAGAGCTGTTTCAAACAACTCCAGAGCCTTTTTTGCTGCAGGCGTCAATATCCGAACAGAATTAGGATCAGGATCACCTTTCAGTATTTCAAAAAGAGGTGATAAATCAGATGTAGTTAATTTCAATGCAGGCCGAATCTAATTTATATCACCTAACAATTTTTAAAAATCATTTAAAGTTCTACATTCCTTTAAATTTAATTTCATCTTTTGAGGAAGAAAATGTCTGGGGTATAAATGAAAACTCAGATATGAATAAGGATAAGAAACTTGAGTTTTCTGTTCAGCAACCTGTAATCCTTTTGCTTTTAAAGCAATTAAAAGTTTTCTTGTTCAGTTTTATTAGCCATCAGGATATCATCCATATAATGAATTATAATAGTATTAGGAAATTCCTGTCTCACTGATTCAATAGCTGAAGCTATAAACTTCTGACACAAGGTGGGACTATTAGCCATACCTTGGGGAAGTACTTTCCATTGATATCATTGCATAGGTTCCTGCAAATTTATTGAAGGAACACTAAATGCAAATCGTTGACAATCTTCAGGATGTAATAAAATAGTATAAAACAATCTTTTAAATCTATTATTATTTTAAATGTATCCAAAGGAATAGCCATAGGAGATGGAAGGCCAGGTTGTAAGGCTCCCATAGGATACATAGTAGTATTAACTTTTCTTAGATCCTGTAATAATCTCCATTTACCTGATTTTTTCTTAATAACAAATATTGGTGAATTCCAAGGTGAATTAGAAGGTTCAGTATGATTAGCATCAAGTTGTTCCTGCACCAACTCTCAAACTGCTTGTAATTTTTCTTTATTAAGAGGCCACTAATCAATCCACACGATATCATCATTTTTCCATTGAATTTTGTCAGCATGATTGACAGGAACATCAGTAGCCTCCACTAGGAAAAACCCAGCCCATGTCTGTTAGATTTTTCCTTAAGTTGTATAGGATTAAGTATACATTGACTATGTTTTCCAAGACTCTGAAAAGGAAGTAGGCCTTGATTTAACAATTGACCTGAAATAGTATTATTAGGACTCCATAAATATATTCCCATATTTTCCATTATATCTCTTCCCCATAAATTAATCTGGATCTGGATTATTGTCTTCACTCCCTTCCAGTAAAGGAAAATCAGGCTGCTCATACTTAGGGAGATCCTTGAGCACAGGAGTTGCCGAAGGGACAGCTGGAGAAGGATGAGGAGGTAGAGAAAGAGACTCAAAAGATTTACTCCTTCTTACATTCCCTTTAGTCACTCGCTTCCATTTTTCCATTTCTGAATCCCCTCTCAAACAATCCTTTATAAGTGACCATGAGGCAAATGTATCTACAGGCACCTTTTCAGGTCCATGAGCAGCATAAAAAGTACGAATTCTTTCTCCAATTTTATTCCATGTATTACATTAATAGATCCTTCCTCAGGAAACCAAGGACACACAATCTGTACAAAATCTAAAAATTTAACTATCCTAGACTTATCTATTTTAACTCATCTAATACATAAAAGACTATACAAAACTTGAGCAAACAATTCCCTTTCTGGCTCATTTGTACTGCCCATGATTTATGCTCTCATTCTTGGAATCCCACGCTCCCCATTACTTACTCTTAATTTCTTTGCCTAGGCCTTGTAACTGTGGTTGTCCCTGTAGTCTCAGTGTTTGAGCTCTCCTAATTCCCCGGTTTCGGCACCATTTGTTGGAACCAGCCGACAAGGGTGAGGCTGAAGTAGAGAGGGCGACTGAATGAAAACCAGAGGACCACTGCTGTGCTGGCAATGGCAATGAGCTTTAATGCGAGAAATCTTTTATAGTAAAACACAGTAAGACTAAAAATAGAATTTAACAACAATCATGTAGCACAATTTCTTAGCACTTTCTCATGGCAAAAGCATGCCCACTTCTTCATATCTTATCTAACAGTATTTTCCCCATGCCCAGGTGCATGAGGCTAGTTTCTTTGATTCTTGCACACACAGCTCTCAAGAGCCTTGAATTCCTTCCAAAAACAGCTTGGGTTCATGGAACAGTCATGTCCTCAGCTGCAGGGAAATTATCAGAAGGTGCCCCCTCCTTATCTTTCAGCAGAGGGGCCACCCCTAAATCTTTCCCTATGCTAAAGAACATTCCCACCACATCCCTGCATCCCTGGGATGAAGCCTACTTGATCATGATGGATTATTTTTTTCATGTGTTCTTGTATTCAGTTTGTGAGAATTTTATTGAATATTTTTGCATCAATATTCATTAGGGAAATTGGTCTGAAGTTCTCTTTCTTTGTTGTGTCTTTATGTGGTTTAGGTACAAGCTTAACTGTAGCTTCATAGAACAAATTAGGGAGTGTTCCTTCTGTTTCTATTTTGTGGAATAAGTTTGAAGAGTATTGGTATTAGGTCTTCTTTGAAGGTCTGATAGTATTCTGCACTAAACCCATCTGGTCCTGGGCTTTTTTTGGTGGGGAGACTATTAATAACTGCTTCTGTTTCGTTAGAGGTTATGGGACTGCTTAGACAGTTTATCTGATCCTGACTTAACTTTGGTACCTGGTATATAGTATGTCTAGAAAATTATCTATTTCATCCAGGTTTTCCAGTTTTGTTAGATATAGACTTTTGTAGTAGGATCTGGTGATTTTTTTGAATTTCCTCAGTTTCTGTTGTTACATCTCTCTTTTCATTTCTGATTTTGTTAACTTGGATACTGTCTCTGTGCCCTCTGTTTAGTCTTGCTAAGGGTTTATCTATCTTGTTGATTTTCCTAAAGAACCAGTTCCTGGTTTTGTTGATTCTTTGAATAGTTCTTTTTGTTTCCACTTGGTTGATTCCAACCAGGTTTGATTACTTCCTGCCTTCTACTCCTCTTGGGTCTATTTGCTTCTTTTTGTTCTAGAGCTTTCAGTTGTGCTATCAAGCTGCTAGTAAATGCTTTCTCCAGTTTCTTTTTGGAGGCTCTCAGAGCTATGACTTTTCCTCTTAGCACTGCTTTCATTGTGTCCCATAAATTTGGATATGTTGTGCCTTCATTTTCATTAGATTCTAAAAAGCCTTTCATTTCTTTATTTCTTCCTTGACCAAGTTATCATTGAGTAGGGTGTTGTTCAACTTCCATGTATATGTGGGCTTTCTGCAGTTTTTTGTTGTTATTGTAGACCAACCTTAGTCCATGGTGATCTGATAGGAGGCATGTGATTATTTCAATCTTCTTGTATCTGTTGAGGTCAGTTTTGGAGAAGGTACTGTGAGGTGTTAGGAAGAAATTATATTCTTTTGTTTTAGGATGAAATGTTCTATAGATATCTGTTAAATCCATTTGGTTCATTACTCCTGTTGTTTCACTGCATCTTTGTTTAGTTTCTGGGGTGTTGGTGGTGGTTTTTTGAGACAGAGTTTCTCTGTATATCCCTGGCTGTCCCGGAACTTACTCTGTAGACCAAGCTGGCCTTGAGCTCAGAAATCTCTGGAACTCAGAAATCTGCCTGCTTCTGCTTCCCAAGTGCTGGGATTAAAGGCGTGTGCCACCACTGCCCAGCTTAGTTTCTGTTTTCATGATCTGTCCATTGCTAAGAGTGGGGTGTCAAAGTCTCCCACTATTATTGTGTGAGGAGCGATGTGTGCTTTGAACTTTAGTAGAGTTTCTTTTATAAATGTGGGTGCCCTTGCATTTGGAGCATAGATGTTCAGAATTAAGAATTCATCTAGATAGATTTTTTTTTCCTTTGAATAGTATGAAGTGTCTTTCCTAATCTTTTGATAACTTTAGTTTGAAAGACTATTTTATTCCATATTAGAATGACTACTCCAGCTTGTTTCTTAGGACCATTTGCTTGGAAGATTTTTTTTTCCAATGTTTGACTCAGAGGTAGTGTCTGTCTTTGTCACTGAGATGCATTTCCTGTATGCAGCAAAATGTTGTGTCCCATTTGAGTATCCAGTCTGTTAGTCTATGTCTTTTTGTTGGGAAATTGAGTCTATTGATGTTAAGAGATATTAAGAAAAAGTGATTATGCTTCCTGTTATTTTTGTTGTTAGAGGTGGCATTATGTTTGTATGGCTATATTCTTTTGGGTTTGTTTGAAAGAAGATTACTTTCTTGCTTTTTCTAGGGTGTAGTTTCCCTCCTTGTGTTGGAGTTTTCCATCTATTATCCACTGTAGGACTGGGTTTGTAGAGAGATATTGTGTAAATTTGATTTTGTCATGGAATATCTTGGCTTCTCCATCTATGATAATTGAGAGTTTTGCTGGGTATAGTAGCTTGGGCTGGCATTTGTGTTCTCTTAGGGTCTGTATGACATCTACTCAGGATCTTCTAGCTTTCATAGTCTCTGGTGAGAAGTCTTGTGTAATTCTGATAGATCTGCCTTTATAGGTTACTTGACTTTTTTCCCTTGATGCTTTTAATATTCTTCCTTTGTTTTGTGCATTTGGTGTTTTAAATATTATATGACAGGAGGAATTTCATTTCTTGTCCAGTATGTTTGGAGTTCTGTAGGCTTCTTGGATGTTGATGAGCATCTCTTCTTTAGGTTAGGGAAATTTTCTTCTATAATTTTGTTGAAGATATTTACTGGCCCTTTAAGTGGGTAATCTTTGCTCTCTTCTATACCTATTATCCTTAGGTTTGGTCTTCACATTGTGTTCTGGATTTTCTGGATATTTTGGGTTAAGAGCTTTTTGTCCTTAGCATTTTCTTTGACTTTTGTGTCAATGTTTTCTATGGTGTCTTCTGCACCTGAGATTCTCTCTACTATCTCTTGTATTCTGGTGGTGATGCTTGCATCTATGATTGCTGATCTCTTTCCTAGATTTTCTATCTCCAGGGTTGTCTCTGTTTGTAATCTCTTTATTGTTTCTATTTCCATTTTTAGATCCTGGATGGTTTTGTTCAATTCCTTCACCTGTTTGGTTGTGTTTTCCTATAGTTCTTTAAGGGATCTTGGTCTTTCCTCTTTAAGGGCTTCTACCTGTTTGCCTTTGTTCTCTTATATTTCTTTAAGGCACTTATTAAGTATATGGAAATCCATCCATGTAATCCACTATATCAACAAACTCAAAGGAAAAAAGGCACATGATCATTTCATTAGAAGCTAAGAAAGCATATGACAAAATTCAACACCCATTAATGGTAAAAATCATGGAAAGATCAAGAATTCAAGGCCCATACCTAAACATACAGCAATATACAGCAAACCAGTAGCCAACATCAAACTAAAAGGAAAGAAACTTGAAGAAATCCCACTAAAGTCAGGGACTAGACAAGGCTGCCCACTCTCTCCCTCTCTATTCAACATAGTACTTGAAGTTCTAGCTTAGGAAATTAGATGACAAAAGAAAGTCAAAGGGATACAAATTGGAAAGGAAGAAGTCAAACTATCACTATTTACAGATGATATGATAGTGTACTTAACCCCAAAAATTCCACCAGAAAACTCCTATACCTGATAAACAACTTCAGCAAAGTAGCTGGATATAAAATTAACTCAAACAAATCAGTGACCTTCCTCTACTCAAAGCATATACAAGCTCAGAAAGCAATTTGGGAAATGACACCCTTTACAATAGACACAAGTAATATAAAATACCTTGGTGTGACTCTAACCAAGCAAGTGAAAGATCTGTAAGACAAGAACTTCAAGTCTCTGAAGAAAGAAATCGAAGAAGGTCTCAGAAGATGGAAAGATCTCCCATGCTCATGGATTGGCAGGATTAATATTGTAAAAACGACCATCTTGCCAAATCATTCTACAGATTCAATGCAATCCCCATCAAAATCCCAATTCAATTCTTCATAGAGTTAGAATGAGCAATTTGCCAATTCATCTAGAATAACAAAATACCCAGGATAGCAAAAAATCTTCTCAACAATAAGAGAACTTCTAGGGGAATCACCATACCTGACTTCAAGCTGTATAACAGAACAATACTGATTTTAAAAAACTCCATGGTATTGGTACAGAGACATGCAGATAGATCAGTGGAATAGATTTGAAGACCTAGAAATGAACCCATACACCTATGGTCACTTGAAGCCCAAAGCTTGAATATCCAAGATGCAATTCACAGACCATAGGAAGCTCAAGGAGATGTAAGACCAAAAGTGTAGATTTTCAGT
>JADRCC010107476.1:0-14120 GCA_019843855.1 Hylomyscus alleni
GGGAGGGGAGGAAAAGAGAGGTAAGGCCAGGCCGGCCAGGAACACATATGTGGGGGGGGGGGGGAGGGTGCTATGCAGAGAGGGAGAAAGGGTCAGGGAGAGAAGAGAGTCTGAGAGAATAAGAGAGCTAGGAGAGGACAAACAGCCCCTTTTATAGTAAACCAGGCCTACCTAGCTGTTGCCAGGTAACTGTGGGGCGGAGCCTAGAAGGAATGCCAACACTTATTAACAGACAATTAACAAAGAATGCACTCTGAGGTGTCACATATGCATGCATGCGTATATACACATGTGTACATATGCACAAACATACACATGCATGAGCACACACACACACACATACACACACACACACACACACCAAGCTCATGCCTGAAATCCCAGCAGGACCCAAGACTACAAAAATCCCTGCCTGTCTTGGGCAAAGTCCTGCCCAGGCTGCTGACATCTGAAGTGGAGGGTTAAGAACTACCCTGTTGGAACAGCATCTGAATAGCAGCCTGGGAAGCGGCTTACCTAAATGTCCTGTTGCTCCTGCGCATAGCACTCCCAGAAGCTCCAAAATACCACAAAGTCAAGGTCACACTCTACATAAGACCCCTGGGAACTTCCCAGCCTCTAGGCTACCCCTTTCCAATGCTTCTCTTAAACCCCTGGGCCTAACCACAAACTGTTCCCATCTGTTCCCTTGTCTGAACCTGCACGGTGCCATTTCCTCCAAAGCTTCCTCCGGCTCCAATCCGTCTCAGCTTAAGGGAGGCCCTGTGCCGGGACAGCAGCATCCACAGCTATATCGGCAGGTCCCCACCCACCTACTGTTTCAAGGGCTGTCACACACGTCCCAGGACAGCCACTCTACGGGTGAGGATGCTATGACCTGAGCAGCCAGTTGCTCCTGGCCATTCCCCAGCTGGTGACATGCCCACTGGCAGCCCTCTCTCTCTCTGAAGGAACAAGTGTCAAGTAGGAAAGCCATTAGGGCCTGTGACCTGGGTTGCCACACCCTAGAAGAACTGTCTCCACCCAGAACTCAATCCATGCCACTTCCCTGTGTTCTCCGGAACACTAGAGGCATACAGCTGTGTGTCCTCAGCCCTGCACCCCAGACCTCAGGCAGAACTCTGGACCTCCTTCCCCGTGACTTCTCCCTCTTCCAGGGTCAGCCACAAAGTGCATCCTCGTTCTACTCCAAGAGCAGGACAGGTTAGGTTGCTATGGGCAAAGGGATAAAGAGGCCCTTGAGGAAGCCATGATGCACACAATTTTCTAAGAACAACAGACTATGCCCTAAAGGGCCCACTTCTGTAATACACTATTGTTCCAGAAGATTCTGGCTAACAGAATCTGACTTCTGGTTAGGAAGGACATTCATTCCCTACTTCAGAGCCGGCCTTCCTGGTCAGGAACAGCACTGGCAGTTTACAGGCTAGGAGTCCATCCTGACACAGCCCCACAGGTCACTTCTTTGGGGACACCACATTAAGGAGAGTCCTTGTGAATACAATACACAAAGCTCTGTTAACACAATGGACACTCCTGATGTCCCTGTGGGGCAGATGAGTAAACTGAGGTCCAGGAAGGGCCTGACAACCCAGTCTGATACTCCCAGCCTTGGACTCTCAAAGCTCCCTTTCCCAGGAAGGGCCTGGGCAACAAGCAAGCTGTGGTCGCCCGAGGCTGCAGCCGCCTGCACATTGCGCAGTGAACTCTGGCCAGGTTTCTCCCTGGTTCTGGAATGGCTCTCACCACAGGCAGGTACCAAACCTGTCCAACCGCCCCGACACCCAGCGGCTATCTGCTCATCGCATTTCTCAACCACACAGAGCAGGCGATTGCCACAGGCCTGCAGACGGCAGATAAGGAGCTGCAGGGGCTGGTGTGGGCTGGGGGTTGGGGGTGTGCTCGGGTGTGGCTGTCTCAGCTTTCCTTTGTTTCTACTCTCGCTGTGCCTTCATACTTTTCTGCCCACTCTGGGCCTCAAGCTTCCTGGGGGTGCCATGCTCAGGGCAGATGGGCAGGGTGAGAAGGCCCGGAGGAGACAGTCTATCAGAGCCATCAAGGGTGGTGGCTAAGTAGGACCCCAAGCAGGCTGAGACTGGGCAGGGCTGCCCCTATCTGGGAAAACCACCCTTTCCCAACCTCACGAGGGCCATCAATGAGGCCAGATTCCACCCTCCCCTGTATGGTATGGCAAGCACACCATCAGAGCCGACTTAGCAAGACCATTACTGGGGAAGGCACATCTCTGGCAAGTCATGGGTTCTCCCATCCTCCAGTGTCAGGATGCATTGGTTGATGGCTCTAAATATGTTGGTCCAGAGGCCCAAACAAATGCAGCCCCACTGCAGAGCCTTGCTAGCAAGATGAGTGACTCCCACCGGAGCCAAAACCCAATTGAGTGGTAACTCCCCGTTTACTATCTCACTATTGAGAGATGGCTCAAGCAGTGAAGACATTTATTTGTCCAAGACCCCTGAACTCCCTCTACCACCGAAGAGTCTGAGAGTCTGAGTGTCTCCTCCCACTCAGGTGTCAGGGATAGGATACCAAGGAGGTGGAGCCGGAGGAAGCAGGGCTCAGGCTTCCTGCTT
Organism: Hylomyscus alleni; assembly: GCA_019843855.1. Lineage (NCBI taxonomy): Eukaryota > Metazoa > Chordata > Mammalia > Rodentia > Muridae > Hylomyscus > Hylomyscus alleni. The sequence goes on from JADRCC010107476.1 coordinate 2,592, forward strand.
TTCCAGGTCACCAGGGCAAGGAGGCTAGACTGACCCAGGTTCCCATAAGGACAGCCCTACAGCACAGCCTTGGATTCTACAGAAAGGGTTGGGGACCTGCTACCATCTAAGAGCAAGAGCTACCCCACCCTTGCCTGGGAGCAGCCCCCAGCCTCCTCTAAGCCTCTGCTCCACTGGAGGTGGTGCCAGGATGGTTTCCAAAGAACGAAGACTCCAGGGCAGGGTGAGCCTAGCCTGGGAGGAGCTCCCCGGGCCAGCTGCAGGTTGCACAATGAGGGGGGCGGGCTACCTGACTCTCCAGCCCTGCTAGGCTAGGGAATACTTTGAGAGAGGACCTCCCTAGGCTCAGCAGGGTCCCACAGTTCCACAGTTCTAGGCCTCAGAAATCTTTGGGCAATCACGGTGTCATCCATTTGGTCCCTGCTGCCCCTGTACTCTGGACATAGGCAAAGCCTTTCCTTTCCCACCTCAGTTCTGCAAAGTAGAGCACAAAGGAGGGAAAAAAAAAAAAAAAAAACTGAACAAAAGAGCAGCAGCAAGGCCAGGTTGGGCAGTCTCCAAGTGAGCACCATGTGGCTGTAAGTCATTCACCTCCCAGCTCTCAAGACGGCAGGGAGGAACCTGGAGCTAGGAGTGGCCAGAGATCTACCCCATACCTCCCTGACCTGCTATGAGTGACTGAAGGAGGCAGCTGGAACTCAGTTCTACTATGGAAGGTCAGCCAGTGGGTGAGTTCATACACAAAAAAGGATGTTCCAACATAGCTGTGGCACACGGGGCAAAACTGGCATATCCAGGGCCCACAACAGACTCTATACACTTGGCCCTGCATCTCCTGAGGTGGTTAGGGACCTGTGGGAGAAAAATAGAGACAGAGGGGAATCTCTCACAACACAGGCCCTCCCCTCCTGTCTCCCAACATACCCTGCTCTGCGTACCCAGATGGTGCTCACGAGATGCAGAGGGATGTTGGGCTCCTGCCTGCAGGGATACAGGGGTTCACCTCTGCTACAAATCTCAGTCTGTCTATAATCTCAGCCCTGGGAACTAGAGCAGAGCTCTTTGAGTTCCAGAATTCCAAGGCAGGGCCCTTAATGCCAGCAGAGGTTTCTGGCAGCCTCTCAGCTCCTCTGTCCCCCACATCCACCTTGAGATGGAAGCCAAGGGGTTCTCCGTCCAGGAAAAAGCTATGCACACATGCCTGGTGACAGCTGTGGTCTGAGGAGTGTAAGGGAAAATCTGGCCCAGGCTTGGGCCCATGAGGAGTAAAGAAGTAAGGTGAGCTCATAGCTGAGCTCAGCACAGGGATATCCCTGACTGCACAGAAGGGTTATCAAAAAGGGAGAATGGGCTGGTGCCAGGTCCTACCCCAATACTACTGCCCATATAGACTGGACAATGGCCTGGTTCCAGAAACCCAGAGCACCTTAAATAATGCTGAAGGCAGGAAGAGCTACTTAGCCAGACCATGCATGGCCCTTGGGGCACAGTCACCATCCACTCAACACCGCTGAACTGCTCAAAAGCATGATGGCCTGTGAAGAGGCATCAACAAGAACTACAAACATGAAGAAAGAGAGCTGCCATCTCTGAAGTGGAAGGCCCCAGGAGATCTGCCAAAAGAGACTGCATCCTGGGTCCCTGCCTGCATAGCTCTTCTACAGCAAATATCACCAGTATACCCCTCCACAATCACTGCTGAGCCCGGGGAACAGGCTCTCGCACCCTGGTCCATAGCTCTCCACAGCAGCACCTCTCACATGTCCCAGCCCAATCCACAGCATCTCCAGGACATTTTCCATAATTGTTCCCAGGGAGATTTGTATAGGTGTTCTGAGCTGTTTTGAGTCTCCTGGATCCCACATAGGTGTAGCCTCAGACACAACAATGAACCACACCTCAAAGGTACCACTGGGCCCCCAACCCCAACCCTAGATACCTGGTAACCCTATTCTGAAACATTTCAGTCCTCCTGTCCTGGAGAAGAGTAAACGGTGCAAACAAGTCTCAGTATCATCTTCCCTACCTCAAGAAAGGGGGCTCTGCACAGACTGCTCATTCAGAATGATCTAAGTGGACACAGCGGTACCAAGCACCTCTTAGAAGCAATGAAGGGTTTGGAGTGAGGAGCGCTTGTGACTGGGCCACACAGAGAAGTGCAGCACACACATGCACACACAGTCCAAGCCACCAGGGTCTCCTCTCTCCACCTAACTTGCCCAGGGGGCTCCCACAATCCATAGCCATCAGAAATTCAAATTCTACTTTGGGGGGGATTTCTGAGCAGGACCCAGCAGCTCTTCACATCTATTTAAGAAGATCAACACATATCCTCCCCAGCCACGCTGTTCAATGCTGTGTCTGTTCTCATAAAACTTAAATACTGTCTTTTTCTTCAGGCCAGAAACCCCAGCCACCCCTCCCAGTCACATGAGTACCCTGTGTCCCAACTCTTCAGACACACAGAAAATCTAAGCTGCTTGCCCTCCACCTGTACTTCACCAGCCAGCCCAATAAAGAACTAAAACAGGCATCAGTGGCTCGCCATTCTGAGTGGGCATCAGAAGAAGGGCTGAGTATCCCTAAGGGTCGGGCCTCCTCTTGCCAAGCAAGGTGGAAGGATGAGCCAAGGTCTGCAAAGCGTTGCTGGCTGATCCAGCCCAGAGGGGATGAGAGTCCTTCATGTCCCCGAAGGGAGCCAGACTTCTGAGTTCCCAGCTGACCACACAGGAGTATGGGTAGAAACAGGGCCAGCTGGCAGCCCCAAAGCCAAAGCCACATTGTATGCTGCGGGGCCTAGCCCTCACACCCTCCCTCTCTGTCAGTCCTGGCAGCTGCTTACTGTATCACCAGGGAAGCTGACTCCAGAGTCAGGCCCTCGTCCTGGGAGCTGCAGGATGCAGCCAGGGTGAGCCTGGCCCCGCCAAAGCAAAACAAGCATGGGCCAGCTCTGAGCACAGAGCGGCAGGAGGCCGGGAGGCCCAGACACTTCCCTTGCATGGCCTGCTGCCTTGGCAAGTGGCCACTCTGCCTGCTGCTGGACAGGGGCTAGGCAAGGAAGACAAGGCAATCCAGCCAGGTCCTGTGCCGCCATCTGGGGGCCCAGAGAGGAGCCCTTGCTCACAAGAGTTAAAACATGACCCTCCCCATCACAGTGCCTTACAGGCACCCAGGGGCCCCAATGTAGCCCTTTCCCATTCTTATTCTTCAGATTCTAAAAAGCCACCTAAGGGCCAACACCTCCCTGGCCCCCCTGCCACCTCCTACACATCTTCCCCCAGGGTTTTCCACACACCTATCAAATTTAAGCTCCTAAGAGCCAGAGTCAGTTTGCCATCCCCACTGGGCTTACTAGTATCAGTCTCAACAGCACTCTTCCTTACAGAAAGACAGACAGACAGACAGACAGACAGACACACACACACACACACACACACACAGTGCAGCCTGCACCAGGCCTCCATCCATCACCCCGGGCTCTGCACCCACTCTGTGACAAAGCCCGCTCCACGTCATCACCTCTCATTCTGATGTTTAAAATTTCATTCACGGCAACAGATTGGTTATTCCATCTCGGCCTTAATTAAAGAGGGCCCCAGAACGACATTTTAAACAGCAATGTCATTTTCTAATTGACACGGCTCCATTACCAAGAAAAATACGAAAACCCGCCTGAGACACAGTGCAAGCCCCTCCCCCACCTTCCCAGAGGAGAGAGGGACGGCATAGCTTCAATTTTTAATCTGCTGATGAAATATTCAGGGGCCACAAAAGGATTGCATTTCCCTGAGGCATGGGATCACTGCCCTCTCCAGACTCCTCATGTTGGTAAGATACTGAGTTAGGGTGATGGGGTCAGGCGGTAAGGAAAATGGGGAGCCCACATGGGTAGCAGCTGAAAATTGGCCTGCTAAGCTACCATGACATACTTGTCCCCCACCCCATGCTACCATCCCACTATTAGCTCAGGTCTTTCTATGCTCCCCAACAATATCTGCTCTGTGCAAGTAAAAGACTTCAGCCCAAAGAAACTACATGTCCCAGTGATACCCACCAGGTCTCCTGGCCCATTGTGATACCTGTCTGAACTTCATATGTCAAGCCCTACCTACAGCAATCAGGCCCCTAGCATGCTAATTTCCCAAGCAAAGTACTGAGAACTCAGGGGCTGGCCCACTAGTGCTAAAACCTCTCTATAGCTGGTCATTTACACCTCAAGGCTACACATGTCTGCACAAAGTCCAGCAAGGTGGGCTTTATAGGCAATGACCCTGAGATAGTGAAGAGAAATCTGCCTATACTGCTAGGCTCAGGGGCCTGGTCAGATACATGTAGATAACATGCAACCCTGGCAGTGCCAGCCAAGTCAACTCCATCCAAAACCACTGTCAGTCTGGCAGGACACTGGCTCAGACAGCCACCAGAGCCAAAGTGCAGAGAGGGCCATGGCACTCATCAGGACAGGGACAGGCCCCAGTTCAACCCCTCAGCCTCTCCATTGAATCTCTTCATGCCAGATGTGGCTAGGAAAGCAGAGCCTACCTCCCATCTGCTCCCACTTTGGCCTCTGAACCAAGAAAATGTCCTGAAGGATGGATGGCTCTAGACCACACAGCCAGACTGCTCCCAGAAAAGGTGGTTACCTGGCCAGGAGGCCCCACTCAGCAGGTGTCTTCACCCCCATGCTGTTTCACTAGTGAGCTCAGGTGGAACACAGGCTGCAACCCATCCTCCATGTGACAGGCTGGACCACGGGGTCCACTCAGGGGAAAACACTACCAGAAGCTACAGGAAGAACTCTGGCAGTCCCCACAAGACAGCCAGCAAAACACCACCAGGTTGCTGTTGTCTGATGTCAGCTCTAGGCTACCACCTCCAAATAAAGAGTCATTCTGCCCTTACAGAAGGGGAAACTGAGGCTCAAGGTGGTCAAGAGGTTGCCAACAGACACTGCCAAAAAGTTGGGGACCAGGGAGCGAAGCCAATGTTGTATGAGATGCATCAATGTGTAGCACCAGCCCAGGGGCTCTCAGAGGCCGGATCTTCCATCCTCTGTGGTTTCCACACCCAGTGTAGAGTCGGGGCTGATGTTACCCAGCTGCCCAGCCAGCTCCAGACAGGCTGGTTAATCAAACACTCTCTAAATGATGCAGCCTAATGCTGCTGGCCCAATGTGCCTGCCCAGCCATCTGGTAGACCAGTTTTCCCTGACCAAGAGCTGATCAAGCTCTTGAGCAGAAGCAGTATGTAAGGGGTCCAGGGAAGGGAGAACAGGCCAGGATGGGGACAGGAGTCAGCAGGCCAAAAGGAGAGGGAAGTGCTGAAGGCACAATGAGTGGTGCTCACTGTCCAAACCACTTCTAACCCATAGCGGCCTGCATCTACTCTGCCTTCCTCCCCAGCCAGCCAGGCTCTGTTCCTCCTCTGTTAAACCTCCCAGAGGGACATCACACTGAAGACTCATCACCAGAGATCTGAGACATAGAGCTACACTTCTAAGGGAAGGAAACATACACATCTCAAGGCAAGCTGACAGGCGCCCATAGGACACAGCCCAAAGCTGGATGTCACCTGCACATGGGGAACCACTTGCAGGAAGTCACAACACCATGGCAGCATTGCTTCCAACCCCAAGATGATGGCCCCAAATCCACACACAATTCTGTACTATCACTAGCAAGCATCTGGAGCCACCAACCTTCCCTGGCACCACTGCAGTCACTAGGGTTTGCAACTAGAGGTACAAACCACTCTATTCCACAGAAAGGGGCTATCAGCCTTGCCAACAAAGCTAACCAGGATCATCAGCTGGGCCCTCCCCTTCCCAGCCTCCAACCTGGCTTCCAAGTCCCTTTGGATGCCAGTTTTTCTTCTACCAACCTCAGATCGAATTGTCCCTTCCCAAAGCTGTCCAAGGCTAGACCATTGGCAACACGCAAGTGTCATGGTAAAGGCAAGGGCAGCTAAGGCAATAGGAGGCAGTGGTTCGAGGTCATCTGGGAAACTGGTGTCTGCATGGCCAGCCAGAGCTTCCCCAGGGAGAGGCTCCAGTGGGCTAAGTAAAACCGGGAGGCCTACATTCCTTCCTGGGAAATCGTAAGCATGCCCTACTGGCCAACATCCTCAGCAAGAACCAGCCTTTTCTACAACTAAGTGGCATCTGCTCCTTCCAGAGTTTCACCTAGAACTACAGCCTCCACGCACATAGCGTATAGTGAGGGTCCTACCCTGTGGAAGCCTACCAACTACAGCTAGGAAAGAGTCCAGGGCTGGGGAGGCTGGAGGTTTGAGCTCAGCACTGAAACTCAGCTCTCCTTGAGACTATGACCTGGCTGAACAGGCCTAGTCTCAGCATCCAACACATTAGGCACGGGGCACCCAGTGGCATCAACAGAAAGGTAAGCAGATATAGTCGGATAAATCAGGCAGGAGCAAGAGAGCCACCTCAGTGGACAGTGAGGTGGCCACCTGGGTTCAGCCACCTGTGTGTCAGCCACTCATCTCAGAGATCGGACCAACCTAAGAATGATGGTCCTCAAATTGGCAGCTGACACAAGTAGCCTGTCTCCAGGGACCTTTCTAGGCAATGGCCCTGTGTTTACTGAGAGTCAGCACCTAGCCACTTTATCCAAGACTTATCGTACTACAACAGCAGTGCCCACTTTAATCCCCCAATTAGGTCATCAAAATGTCCCACCTGACCACAGACGCCCAAGTTCCACTTCCCAGGAGGCCTCCAAGTCTCCCTAAAACCTGTCAAAATGCACTGCTCTCCTGCCCAGAGCAGCCACGTTCTGCCCGCCCATACCCTTCACAATCTGTGTCCCACAAACGCGCCACCAGCAAGCCCCAATTGTACACTCGAAGCCTATGGCCCCACACGTCACTGCAATACACCAGCCCCCAAACACATAGCTGCCCCAGCCTCTGGACTCACTCCTGCCATTGGGCTTTTTCTCAGCAGGACCCACCAGACTCTACAAACAGAACTCACTTGGCACCCTGAGACACTGAACCTGGCTCTACTGCCTACAAGCCCCTCATCATCTCTTCTTTGCCCAGAAGCAGCAAGCCCCCACCTCAGGGTCTTTGCACACACTACTACTCAAGCTGGAAGGCACTTCCTCTCCATCCCCACAAGTCTTCTCCTTCTCATTCTATACTCTCTGCTCAAATGTCACCCTGAGGAAGGTCTTCCCTGGCTCCAGAGGGCAATAACCCCTCTATATACCAGGACCTGACCATGCTCAGTGCAGACTCCAAGCCATCCTAGATTACTCACCAAAACTCCAAAAGGAGATGGATAGGTGACACAATGGGTGAGCTGTCCAGCCAGGCTACCCAGAGCTCCTCTGCAGCCGTCCTTGACAGATGCCCAGGTGTTCCGGCTGCCCATCCGGCCAGGGAGGTGGAAGGAGGGACGTGTGTATCCCTCAGTGTCCAGCCTCCCGGACAGCAGGAAGTAACAATCTGCTGGGAGCGCAAAGACAAAGGCAGGCTGACCACCGAGCGCCCGCAATTCATCTTGGTCAACACTGTGGCAGTGCGGCCGTCCACCCAGCGATTTACATTTTTATTAAATCACACGGGGAAATTAGAGACATTATTACTTGCCTAGGCTCCTTAACCCTTCCTCTGCCCATTCCCCACACTGCTGCTGCATGCTGGTGAGGATGCAGTCTATAGATCTCCAAACATCCCCCTGGCAGCTCCATAACGACTGAGTGTGTCCTCACTTGAGCGATGAGCATCGCACAGGTCACACACCTCCTCCAGCTGCCCCTCTGCTGTCCTATGATGTCCTGACTCGGCTTCCCCAGGCTCCTGAGGTCTCAGGATAACCCTCCTCAGACAGGTTCCACAAGCACCTGAGGATGAACACTGCCCACTACTGAGCCAACACCAGGGAGAGAGACCAGGCAGCTGACAGGTCAGTGGACGCAACCCACCAAACCCAATGGCCTTGTCCAGTTCCAGGCAGGCTCAGAGCTAAACCCAAAGTGCTGGCAGCCAGTCAGATGCATCACTGTTAGTCACCAGGGGGACATAAACCCTGTACAGCAATACTCAGGACCACTGGAGAACTGTCCTCCTAAGCCGCTGTAATATTTCTGGAGACCCATCTCCTGGAGACGTCAGACTATGCCAGCATCTGCCAGCTGAGGACACTGAGGTCTCACTAAAGTCACAGCCACTGGGCACACCCACTCCACTCTGTCCTCTCAACCACCACTGTCTAGAGCTCACCAGGAAGCAGTTCCAGAAAAAGCCATCCAGGCAGCTACCTAAGCAAGGCCTCAGGGCTCCAACCCCACTCTCTTGAGGCACCTCTGTCCTGCTGAAATGTAGCCACAAAGCTGACTCCCAGGTGGCAAAGACCATAGTGGGCATGTCATTTCCTCTGCCTCAACTCCACATCCACTGTCTCTTGCAGTCAGGGCCCATACGAGGTCTTGGTCTATCTAGCACTGAGCCCCTAAAAACACAGGAGTGATGGGGAGGGTGGGAGGAACCTAACCCAGCAGGGCTGCTTGGTGGAGACGGTGTACAAGTGATGCATTCCCACACAAGTAGACACCTGTCAGAAACAGAGAGGCTGCTGAAGGGCACCAAAGACAACAGCAGAGTCTGGCAGGCATCCACAGGGACCCAGAACGACTCTAAAACCTAGGATTTAGCCCTACCCTGTTCTTCTAGGAACTGAGGACTCCACACCCACCTTCATAAGAGGAATCTCAGCTGTGGGAGGGTGCCTGGGTTGGGGTTAGACAAGAAACCTCCGGTTTCCCCCACCCTGTGGCTGCTGAGTCAGGCACATGGGGCGGACCCCAATCACAGCCCCTTCCGGTGGGTGTCGAGTACTGAGACAGGAAATTGAACCCCAAGAGAAAGCACGAGGCCTAGCTGGTACCAGTCCACACAGGCTATAGAAACTAGCTACCTTCCCCCGATAAGCCCAAGATAGACACCCTCACACAGAAAGGGATAGGAAAACTGAGGCCTGGAGAGGAGTGTGGGAGTGCGCTTGTCCATATTTATGCTGCAGACTCCAGACGGGCTAGGTCCCCACTAACCCTTATCTGATGAACTCATGAGGGCAGAGATGGGGCTCAGGCCACTCTACTCCTAAAGATATTGAGTCTAAATCCCCAGGGATGAGAGTAAATAGCACAAAGGTCAGAGAGGCCACCAACCAGGAGGAGAACATGAGCGAAGGCCCAGAGGTGGGAATGCACAGGACATAGGCATTAAGTACCTTTAGCTCAGCAGCGAGACGCAGCACAAAGTCAGTCCTATATCCTGCATGTCGTACATTGGTAGGGCACGGAGGCCAGAGAGCTTGAGATGCCAGATCCATCTCATCTGCTGAACATGCTCCTGACTGCTGTCTGGGGGAGGAAGCACTCTCTCCCACTGTTACAAAAATCATGTGCAGAGGAGGAAGAAACCCAGCATCGAACACCCTGGCTCAAGGCTATGCTCAGTGCAGTACTAGTGAGGATGGGTCCCAAGGCATGGGGACCCTGCTGGGGCTACAACCAGTTTGAGTCTCCACTCCCAGCCCTGGGAACCCCTGCACTCCAGGATGGTTTTAGAAGCAGCCATCCCAGATACCCCCTCCAGAGAAACATTTCTCCCCAGATCTGCACAGCGCCTCTTCCTCCTCAGTCCTATAGGAACTGCTCCTATCCCAAGCTACTGACCCATGGGCAACTCCTCTCCTACTCCTGGGACTAGGACTCTGCAGTTCTGAGAGGCCCTCAGCCATCACTTCCTATTTCAGGCCCAGAACCAAGAGATAAGCCCTACTTCAACAACTCTCAAAACTACTCTAGAAGTGAGAGCCCTGGCCCCATACACAGAGATGAGAAAGCAAAGACTCAGAGAAAGAAATATGCTAGTCAGGTGCATGTGCTGCCAAAGACACATATGCTGCCCAGGGTGTCCATGCTGCTGATGGCTCCCATGAGCCCCAGGGTTGACATACCATTTAAGATATACATGCTGCCTAGGAGTAAATGTTGCCCAGCCCTGTGACCCACTGATGGCTTACACAGATCTGAGACAGAAGCACCCTCATCTCCACAGGCCTGAGCCCAGGGCACCCATGGGCAGCCACATGGAAATCTGTAAGTTGATAGACCTCTCCAAGAAAGACCTACACACACACACACACACACACACACACACACACACACACTGTGAGGTTCTGTTTCCTGGCCTCTAATCAAAGGATTACCTGAAACCCCAGCACCTACACTTGCAGGCTCTGCCAACACCACCACAGCCACATGCCCCATGTGGTTCACACTGAAGGGAAGCCACTACTACCACCTGTACCAGCACCAAGCCAGCCAGAGCAGGAAGGACTAGGAGGGAAGCTAGAGAACGGTTCCTACTGGCCAAATGCCCCAAACTTGATTGGGTGGCCTAGTGCACAGAGACAGTAGGCCCAGCTATCACCACCCTGCCACAGACTAAGCAGCTTCAGAGCTCAGTGACACCTGTGAGCCTCCCCTTCTTCCCCATCCCCCACCCTCCAGTGAATGGGGCAATTCTCTCCCCAGAACTCTTAAGAGGTGGGAAGGCTTAGCAGGGTAAATCGGGAGAACTTAGTGAACCCAGGTGTCCATGAAAACAGCCTTCCCCAGACCTGGGAGTCAGTGGCCTGGTTGTCCCTAGCCTGAACAGAGTTCAGGATCCCCTATCTGCCAGTCACCAGCATAAGTCCTGGTTATGCTGAAATGGCAGCTGACAGGTGAGAACTCTCACCCCAGGATGAGCTTTGCAGTGTACACCACTGTGGATTGTATCTGGGCCAGGAACCGGGAAACAAAATCCACACAAGCCATAGTGCAGCGGAATACCAACCTCACTGTACCCTGCCTAGCCAGGTCTCAGCTAGACGTACTGCTGACACATTCCCCGAAGACCATGCCCCACCCTGCCATGAGCATACACCTCCAGCAAGAGCCAGAGAGGTGAGTAGAGAAACTGTGTCAGGCACTGAGGCACATGACTGCCACCACCCACCACCCTCCCATCCCAGCAGCAGGTGTGCTGTTCTCATGCCACACAAACATGCATGAGCTCCTGTCCAGAGTTTGAGGCTTGGGGCCAGGAAACTGGGTGGAGATTGGAGGGTGGAGCCCATCTAACACGAGTTTCTGAAAGGAGCCCACGAGGAAGTAAAAATAGGAAATAAAAATAAAATTGCTCTGACCAGCCCCAGTTGTTTGTGAAGGAAACAGGGTATCTCCTCCATAGCAAGGCAGGCTGGCTCCAGTATCTCCCAGATACAAGGCATCCCCACCCCTGCTGACACCATCAGGCTAACCAGGCGCCTGGGACCCAGCAGGAAGTGGTGAAAGGGGGAGCCCTGGGGTCCTGGATTCAAATTCTAGCTTAGCAGCTAACCAGCAGCATGACTTCTCTACCTCGGTGTGGATTTGGGCAAGGGAGGGTAGAGTTAGTAAGCACTGTGCCCCACCGTGCCCCACCGTGCCCCACCGTGCCCCACCGTGCCCC